>JAGVVM010008954.1:0-23039 GCA_019149425.1 Psidium friedrichsthalianum
CGAGCTTTGGCTCAAATTGTCGAATTAATTTGTTGTATTTTATTTTAAAAGATCCAAACCCAGAATGGGAAGGCCAAGCCCACCCGTTGGAGGTGCTTTATTTACTACCTTTATTTTCTGCAGTTTAATTTTTGCACCATCAAATCCCAAAATGGGTAGGTCGAGCCAAGGCTGAGCCACCATTTGGAGGTCCTTTATTTACTGCCTTTACTTTCTGCAGTTTAATTTCTGCATCATCAAACCCCAAAATGGGAAGGCAAAACCACCCGTTGGAGGTCCTTTATTTACTGCCTTTAATTTCTACAGTTTAATTTCTGTACCATCAAACCCAAAATGGGAAGACAAAACCACCCGTTGGAGCTCCTTTATTTACTACCTTTACTTTCTATGGTTTAATTTCTGCAACATCAAACCCCAGAATGGGTAGGTCGAACCAAGGCCGAGCCACCATTTGGAGGTCTTTTATTACTGCTTTTAATTTCTGCAGTTTAATTTCTGCACCATCAAATCCCAGAATAGGTAGGCCGAGCCAAGGTCGAGCCACCCTTTGGAGGTCTTTTATTTACTGCCTTTACTTTTTGCAGTTTAATTTCTGCACCATCAAACCTCAGGATGGGAAAATCGAGCTATGGCCGAGTCACTCTTTGAGGTCCTTTATTTACTGTCTTTATTTTCTGCAGCTTAATTTTTGCACCATTAAACCCCAGAATGAGAAGCCCAAGCATTCGAAAATACCAAAAAAATATCATTCATGCGCATTTCATGTAGTATAGCTCATGCATACTCTGCCATGCCGCATTCGTATCTGTATTGTCATTGGTTCATGCGTATTCAAAAACAAGAAAAAAAAAATTCAAAAGAAAAATCCCAAAAATTAGGAAACGGGCCATTTTGATTGGTCAATTCTATTTTTGATAATTTCCCTTCCTGGTTTTTTCAAAATGATGATTTTACCCCTTATAGGTAAATTGTCTTGAAAAATTCTACAAAATTCAGAAAAATCTCAAAAATTAGGAAACGGGTCATTTCGACTGGCCAATCCTATTTTTGATAATTTTCTTTCCTGATCTTTTCGAAATGATGATTTTGCCCCTTTGGGGTAAATTGTCTCGAAAAATTCCGATAAATTCTCAAAAATCTCAAAAACTAGGAAACGGGCCATTGCGACTGGCCAATCCTATTTTTGATGATTTCCCTTCATGATCTTTTTGAAATGACGATTTCGTAAAATCCCAAAAAATTCTCAAAATGGCAGAAAATGGGAAATTGTCAATTTTGACTGGCCATACCCATTTTTTGTGACTTTGACTCCCATTTCTTCATGAAATGACAGTTTTATCCCTCATGAAAAATTGTCTCTAGAAAATCAGAAAAATAATTTAGACACCTTCTCAGAAACTGTGGAAAATAGGAAATGACCACATTCAACTGGTTTGACCTGTTTCCACTTCCCGATCCTTGAAAAATGACCATTTTAACCTTCTGATCAGTTTGATCCAAATCTTTCCGAGTCTCCTCAAATGATTTTTCATGAAATAAAATGGTATTGAAATGGGGTTAGAGTAATCTAGCGTAACTAAGTCCCCGAACTCATTTTCTCTAGTTCGCAGAAATAAATTAGTTTTCTCACTAATTTATTTAGGTTTCTAATCGACCTACCAAGAACGATTAGTGGCGACTCCAAATTTTAAAATTATTTAAACAAAAACCAAAGTTACGATTCAGCAGGGTTTGGGAGGGTCCGCGTTAGGTTAATTAATCTAATTAACCTGATAATCCGTTCATCCGATCGAAAATAAATTAAATTTTTTCGAGTCGCGACAGTGAGTAAGCCAATCATTGCCTGGTGACATACCTTTCAATAATATATGTGTGTCTGTGCTAGTCTCATAAAATAAATTTGTACTAGTTAATGAAATGTCAATTCATTTAACAACAAGTACAATACATACATATATGTATAATGTAATGATCCTCAAGAATATTACAAATCATATTTTATGCAACCTAGAGACATCATGTGGGTCAAGAACACTTCTCTAGGGACAGCCTTAGTGAATGGATCAATGACCATCTTGTTCGTAGAAATATACTGCAGGATCACTTCCTTTTGTGCTATTACATCTTTGATGAAGTTATTCTTTATGCCAATATGTTTCATCGTACCATGATAGTTGGGATCTTTCACATAGGCAATGGCTGTTTGACTATCACAATAAACCGTCAATAATCATGGAACATTAGTGACAATGACCATGCTTCTTTCACTGCAGCAGAGTGTGCAATAAATTCAGCCTCTACCCTAGATAAAGTTGTATATGTTTGTTTCTGGCTACTCTAAAAACTTCATTTACGCTAATCAAAGTCTCCTCGCCGTTCAACATCAAAGTTGATAGTCCATTGTGCCTTTCAAGTATTTTAGAATCCTCTTCACTACTTTCCAATGTTCTTGATCAATATTTGACTAGTAGCGACTCACTACCCCCACAACTTGACATATGTCGGGTCAAGTACACATCATAACTTATATCAAACTCCCGATTGCACTCGAGTAAGGAACAATTTATATTTCTTTCTGTTCTTTTGGAGTCTTAGGACACATTTCAATGTTCAAACATTCACCTCATATGAAAGGGGTGCCAATGGGATTACAATGCTGAATATTGAAACGTTCAAGAATCTTTGTAAATAAGACTCTTGAGATAGAGCAAGAAAGTTCCTTGAACGATTTCTTTTTATCTTAACTCCCAGTATATAAGCAGCTTCTCTCATGTCCTTCATTTCAAAATTAGAGGATAACTTTATAGTGATAACCAAACCTTATCATTCCCAACCAACAGAATATTATCCATATAAAGTGATAAAATTACAAATTTATACTCACATCGTTTCACATACACGCAATGATCTTCTTTGATCATAGTAAACCCAAAAGAAGTTATGGCTCACTGAAAACAAAGGTACCACTATCTAGATGATTGGTTAAGGTCATTTATAGAATGATGAAGTTTGAAAACTTTTCACTCTTGACATTTAGCTATGAAACCTATCGGTTGCTTCATATAGATTTTTTCATTTAGTTCTCCATTGAGAATGCCATCTTTACATCCATTTAATGTAATTTTAAGTCCAAATTTATTACTATAGCTAGGATGAGGCATATAGAGGCAAACCTTATAACAGGTGAAAAGGTTTTCTCATAGTCTATGCCTTCTTGTTGAGTATAGCCTTTCGCCATAAAGCGAGCTTTATAGTTCTCAACGTATCCACCCACCCTACGCTTGATCTTGAAAATCTATTTGTTTTCAATAGCCTAGCATCCAGATAAAAGGTCAACCAAGTCCTAGATATGATTTGCTCTCATAAACTCCATTTCATCTTCTAAGGTATTTTTCCATTCTTCCTTGTCATGAGATGAGAGAGCCCCTTCAACTGTCTTAGGCTCTGCATTATCTTGAGTAGCAATCATAATGCTTCCCCTCCAATATCAAAACAACAACGAGGAAACTTTGCACGATTACTTTTGTGTAACTGAACTCCTGTTGATTCAGTTCACTAGACAATGCAACACTTCCACTAGGCCTAGTATGTTGAGATAAATCATTATTTTCCTTAACAATATTGGTAAGTGTATTATCAGGATCTTCCATCTCATATAATTGGAAATCCTTATCAACCTCGCCTCTACTAGAAAAATTGTTCTTGAAGAACGTTACATCTCATGACTCCATTTCAATCACACTGCCATCGGTTCACTTATGAATACATACCTTTTGGAGTGTTCAAAGTATCTAATAAAGATTTATTTCTTCCCTTTATGACCTAATTTTTCATATTTATGAGTCGTGAACATATCTAGTGCACCCCCAAGATCGTAGATTGCTTAAATAAGATTTTATATCAGTCCATAATTCATAAGAAGTGGAAATGACTAACTTAGAGGCACACGGTTAAGTATATAGACAGCAGTCAATAACGCATCTCCCCAGTAAGAAATTGGTAGATTTGTCTGCGCCATTATAGACCTAATCATTTTCGATAGGATTCTATTCATTCTTCTAGCAACCCCATTTTGTTGTGGGGTATAGGAAATAGTCAATTGTCTTTTAACACCCTTTTCATCACAAAGAGATTTGAATTGCTCAATAGATATTCATGTTCGTGATCAGTTCTTAATGTCTTTATTGTTTTGTTTAACTAATTTTCTACCAAACTCATATCGTCTAAAGCAATCCAATGCTTTTGTCTTATGGGAGGTCAAAAAAACATAACCGAAACACATGAAATCATTTATAAAAATGATGAAATATCAAGCTCCATGCCTCGTCCTCACATTCAATGGACCACAAATATCAGAATGTACTAGTTGCAAAGAAAATTCTGCCCTTGTTCCTTTACCAAATGATTTTCTAGTTATTTTTCCCACAACAAAATGTTCACACGTAGGTAGATATATATCAGCAATCGACCCTAAAAGGCCTTCTCTAGCTAGTCTTCTCATTCTATCTAGCCTAATGTGACCCAGTTTAGCACGCAAAATATTTGCATCAATATTCAAATTATTGGAAGATGCAATTAACAAAAAAAATCATTAACATTAACATTGTACAAATTATCGTCATTGTCTAAAATCAAAAAACTATTCAATATATTCTTAATAAAATATCCCACAAGAAAATGGGTAAGATTTCATATGAGTTATGGAATGGAAGACTACCATACAATTTTTTGAAAGTGTGGGGATGCCTAGCCAAGATGGCGATTTCTCCTCCTAAACAAACTCGGTTATTACCTAAAATGGTGGATTGTATATTCATCGGTTATGCTCAAAATAGTAACGCATACGTATTTTTGGTTCACAAATCTGAAAATGCGGAAATCTATGCCAATACCATCTTAGAATCAATGGATGTTGAATTCTTTGAGAATATATATCTTGCGAAAAAAATCAGGGTGAACATTCTCAAAAGAGATTTAGACATTCTAAATATGAGAATGATGAAGTTGAGACTAAGGATGCTGAGCTTCGAAGGAATAAGAGGTCGCAGATTGCAAAATCTTTTGGACCTGACTTTATGACATATATGTTAGAAGGTGAGCCTCAAACATTCAAAGAGACAATGTCATCTGCATATGTTCCTTTATGGAATGAAGCTATTGACAATAAAATAGATTCTATCCTAAGTAATTATACTTGAGAATTGGTTGATCTTCCATCTGGAAGTAAAACAATTGGATGTAAATAGATATCCAAGAAGAAGCACAAATCTGATGGCTCCATTGATAAGTGCAAAGCACGACTTATTGCCAAAGGGTTTAAACAAAAAGAGGGTCTAAACTACTTTGATACTTATTCACCAGTAACAAAAATAACATCGGTTAGGATCTTAATTGCTATAGCTTCGTTATACAATTTACAGGTACATTAGATGGATATGAAAACTGTATTTTTGAATGGTAATCTCGATGAGAAGATTTATATGAAGGATTCAAGATCAAAAGACAAGAGCACAAAGTTTGTAGACTCGTCAAATCATTGTATGGACTTAAACAAGCTCCTAAATAGTGGCATGAAACGTTTAACCATGTGATGATCCAAAATAGGTATAGAATCAATGAATATGACAAATGTGTATATACCAAATCCACGTCAATTGGATGTGTACTTATTTATTTGTATGTCGATGACTTGCTTATTCTTGGAGATAACATTGAGGTTATCAAAATTACCAAGAATGTTCTCAAGAAGAACTTTAAGATGAAAGATTTAGGTGTTGCGGATGTTATACTCAGCATCAAAATTCTCAGGAATTCTGATGGCTTGGGTTTAACACAATCTCATTACAATGAAAAGGTAATTGAGAGGTTCAAAGGATTCGACATTAAAGATGCAAATAATCCTTTTTTATCGCATCTAACTTTAAGGAAAATACCAGAACCAATATTAGACAATTAGAATACTCTCAAATGGTCGGCAGTCTCATGTACATCATGTATTGCACTAGATCGAATATTGCATATTCAATTGGAAAACTGAGTAAAAATACAAGCAATCCTGGTCACGAGCATTGGAATGCTTTGTTGAGAGTATTAGGGTATTTGACAAATACCAAAGACTATATTATGCAATATGGTCAATATCCAACTGTGTTGGAAGGCTATAGTGACACCAATTGGATTTCAGATTCTGATGAATCGAAATCGATTAGCAAGTATGTCTTCATGCTAGGAGGTGTCGCGGTATCATGGAAATCTTCGAAGCAAACTCTAATAACACGCTCCACGATGGAATCAGAGTTTATTGCTTTGGATAAAGCTGCTGAAGAAGCAGAGTGCCTTCGACAGATTTTAGAGGATATCCTGTTGTGGGCAAAACCTATGCTTGCAATATGCATTCATTATAACAATCAAGCAGTTATTGCAATAGCACATAATGTGATATATAACGGTAAGTCTAGGCACATTTGTCGTAGATATAATACCGTAAGGCAATTGATCTCGTATGGAATAATTTCTTTGGACTTTGTGAAGTCAAAGGAAAATATTGTGGATCCACTAACAAAAGGTTTATCGAGAGAGCAAGTAAACTACCCATCAAGGGGAATGGGGTTAAAAGCCTTAACCTAATAAAGAGCTTCAGAGGTGGAAACCTAAACTTTGTGATTGGAGATCCCATGGAATAGGTTCAACAGGACAACATAAATTTCGAAAACTCTAGAGTGAGCACTGGCTCCCATTCCTATGATGCAACATTGCTTCCTATAGCGTTTTAAGGGTACACTATGCGTTTAATGATTCCTATAGCTTGGATTTTAACATCCTAGTAAGGTATGGTAGGATACTTTTAATAAGGAATGCACCTATATATGTGGAGCTGGCCGACTCTATGAAAATCTTTAAAGGTTAGATTTTCTAAAGCGCATGAATCCTGAGAGGTTCAGGGTCGAAAGAATGAACGCAACTGAAAACCAATCTTGATATGGAGATACTCTGTGTGAGGTCTATTGTCTAGGCTTACACTAACAACGGGCGGTTCAAGACTAAGTTCACTGTGATTAAGTATGTCCGATAGGCTTTCATTAAAGAAGGTTCAAAGCGAAAGCTACCTATCTTCATGCAGTGTATTTCCATAGGCACACTTGGAATTTCTCGAATCTTAGTTCTGTGAGCCATTATGTTGGGGATTATTGTAATTGATGGGTTAATGGCTCAATTTATGTCTGCGTAACCAATATGATTTAATGGGATCGTAATCGATATGCATTTATGTCGACGTAACTGACATGCACTTATGTCGGCGTAACTGACGTAGATTAATATCGTCGGTTACAATGTGGATTAATGTCAGCATAACCAACATGGATTAATGTCGATGTAACCGACGTTTTTCCGATCTATAAATAGACGTGCTTCCGTAGTTTAGAATCACAACGAAAACTCACAGCTCCAAGCATATTCCTCTAGTTCTCTTATAGTAGTCCTCCAGGTGTGCCGGTTTCGAGAATTGTTCGATAGAGTCCTATTCGTATAGTGTTGATACAAATAGGTTCGAGGTGTTATATCTTGAGAGGCATAGTTCGCGAAGCTACTTAGCACCGTTGGCAAGAACTAATCACCTTAAGAAGATTCGGTTAGTCGTACCCCACCTCTTGTTTAATCCTTTTTTCTGATTTTAGCAAGTTTATATGGTTGTAATCTTTATTTGTAAAGATTGTACATTGGCTTGATCTGTAACAAATATTATTATCGCCTTCTCCATGTTATTATTTTTCTAATTACAACAAACAGTGTTACATATTTCCCCCGATACGTTAACGTGTGCGATTGATTTTTTCAACAATCTTTATAATGATGGGTTCGTAGAGTTCTCTTCTTGAATTTCACGATGGAACTCCCTCTTGTAATGTAAAGTCTCTTTTTAAGTTAAAACCATAATTAATGCTAGACATTTTTCATCATCTTATGAAGCCACCTATCAAGTCTATGCTCTACATAATGTCATCCTATCCTAGAGTAGCCATGTAGCATTTTCTAATTGGTCCAAATATCTCTTAGGTCCTCGGTTAGTTTCTTGACATTTCCTCATTGATCCAAGTGTCAAGAAGGGTTTAATCAACATAATCACCATCTTTATTGATTAATTATCTTAATTATGTCTAAACTAAAATTAAGTTCGAAAATCAAAGATGGATTCAAGATTGGCCATCCAATGACGAGGGATGGTGGCCGGCGGCTTCTATGGGATGTCGCCTAGCTCACACCGTCCTCAGGACGGCATGGACCGGCAATTGCCTCACGCTGGCGATTTGGCCAACGCGTCCCAATTTGGCCTCACGTTGGCCAGGTGCAAGTCAATCGGACGTCACCATGCCGTCGTTAGCTCAAAATTTTTCCCATTCTCGATATCTTTGTTATATAATCTTACTTATTTTGCATTTCTTAAAAATTCTAAGAAGATATCTTACATTGAATTATTAATGGTATCTCTTAAGTTTTTCTACAATACGAATACGTTTAAGAGCACCTTAACTTTATTAATCTTACTCATTTACTTAAAGAAATTGCTCGTTAAATTCTTATACAAATGTGAACTAGTGTGAATTCATTTATAGTTTTCCACTTCTCTTACTAGTTACTTCATTAATGACCTTACCTTAGAGTCTTCATCTCATTGGTCCACATGTATGGTTATTAATGAATACTATGATTTCATTTAATGCTTGAAAATAATATTCTTCTTATCCTTTAAAAAAATCAATCAATTGACTTAGCATTTACCTTATCCTTTCCATTAGAGAATTGATTTGCCATTGACTCAATTAACTTAATATTACTTATTCTTATCCATTAGAAAATTAACTTGCCATTGACTTAATTAACTTAATATTGATTTTCCTTTCCTATTTGATTTATAAATATTAAATCAAGAATATTTCTCCACATTATATTTTCTAATGATTTTTTTTAAAAACTTCTTAAATAAGCTAAGTAATAGCTTTCTTGAGAAATTTCGAAATAACTTTCTCAAAAATTTACAAAATAACCTCTTCTAAAAATTTCCTAAAGAATATATCAAGAAGATTTATTTTAATCTCTAATTATTTTTAGTGTAGGAAAAATTTGGGATGTCACAATTGACCTCCTCAAAATACTCGTATTGATGAGACGAAACAAATGGTATATTCAACACCAACTTACATTGAGCGAAATTTTACCAAAAAAACAAAGCGTTGCCGTGGCCACGGGAAACCCGATCCCTTCACGGCATGTAGCTCGTGTGCAGTGTCTCCCAACGTCGACTGTCGACGAGCGAATACTCAAAATCTTTGTATCGCCGAGGCAATTCCAGCTAGGTGTTCAAAGATAATTTTTAGTGAACAGAAAATCACAAATGAATGCAGAAAGGTAGGTATGAATTTCTTGTTTTTTTTTCCGTCAAACCGATGACAAACGTTCACTTTTGATCAGGAAAAAACAACGATGGCTCTGATACCAATGTTGGATTTTAATATCGGGAGACACAACTAAACTCTATCGACGTTCGATTGCAGAATTACTTAGGATTGTCATTGAATCACCAACGCGTCCACGTATCTTCAAACTCATGATAGTCTGAATGCAATCACGAGTGGAAAGTATTCTTATTTCACAACATAAATACCGTTCGTTACCTTTGTGTCTTTCTATGTGAGTTTGAGTTAGAGAGAGAGAGAGATGTATGTTCGTCTAATGTTCGTTCTCGCATCATCTGAGAGAGAGAGATGTACGTTCGTCTAATGTTTGTTCTCGCATCATCTGATCCCTAGAAGTTATCATCTTATTTTACAGATAAGGAGGCACTTGTTCGAACGGCACCTTTTTGCAGGTCCCTCTCTCAAACGGATCATATCAAGGACATTATCTAACATGAAGAAATACCAATCAGACCTGTGTGCGTTTGTTCCGGCGAACGCAACTAGGGGTGAGTGAGTTGGAGGATGCGACTACGACGACGGGGGGACGGCAAAAGCCAGGTTACGGTCAGCATTTTCTAGTTGGAGCGACTTCTTGGATACTATTGAATTTACAATGATGGCAAGGACATTTTGGAGACAAAAGTTGAATTTTTTATGCATAAATCTAATGTAATAGTTAAGTCAAAGCGAAGCGGATTTTTGGCCTTATACATAAATCAGGTTACGGTTGGCATTTTCAAATACTGAATTTGAGTCTAGAACTTATTGCAATCAAATGCTTCCGTTAGTTCCGTTGAGGAACAGAAAATGCATTTTGATTTCTTTTACGTGGTGCTGATACGATACTAAGCAGGAGCGACATCGGTAAATTGCCAAAAAAAAATGATAATGAAAATGAAAATGAAGTTGAAGAGAGGAAGGGGACAAGAGCACTCTCTCACGTTCGTTTGTTTCGCGAAAAATGAATAATTTGGAAAGTATCTTTCCTAAAAATGAACATTTATACCACTTACATGATTAATGTATGAAAAAATATTTTCATCATTCCACGAAAATATTTAGACATAAGTTGATTCTCTATGCTGAAAGTATTTTTTATTGACTTATTATTTCAAGCATTACAGTTATCGTTTTTAGAAAAATATTTTCGAATCACTTATTTGTCACAACATAAACGAAGAACCTTGGTGCCGCACTTCCTTCACTGGTAGCCACACTTCGGGCAAGTCAGGATCTCCGAGGGGTCGATGCTTGCCTTGCCCTCACACTCTCTATGCTCCGTCCACAGAACTCGCT
Source organism: Psidium friedrichsthalianum (assembly GCA_019149425.1). NCBI lineage: Eukaryota > Viridiplantae > Streptophyta > Magnoliopsida > Myrtales > Myrtaceae > Psidium > Psidium friedrichsthalianum. The sequence continues at coordinate 10,752 of JAGVVM010008954.1, forward strand.
ATGAACGTCAAGGAAGTGCAGAAGAGAAAAAAAAACGGTAAAAATGGCATGAATGATCCACAAAACTTTAGTTCAATGTACAATATCATTCTTGAAATTTCAATTTATTTAATGTCATCAACATATCAAGATTGACCTTTCATTCAAAAGTTTAAATCAATGAATTAAAAGTCAACTTTGATATATCAACTATTTTATAGCATGTCAATTCTCCAACCCGAGACATTTCTAAGGTAGCTCATACGTTGCCCCTGTCAATGTTTCCCATGTCAAATGTTGTAGGAAATATTTTAAAAAGTATTATGTCAAATTTTTCCTGTCGCTCTAACGGGTGAAAAAGCTAAAGGTTTCTCTAATTTTTACATCTATTTTGATTATGCATATCTGGTTTGATTCTTTTTAAAATATTTCTAACATGGCCTTCCAAGGTGCACGAGCTTGAACTTGAGTTCTTGCGAAACTGGGTATCGAAGGAGTTTGTGTCCTTTGCCACTCTTGCCACGAAGCAACTTGACTGGGTTGCCATTGAACAACAACAGCAGCAAAGGGAGCCACCTTCGATATTGTTGCCATTGAACAGAAACAACAACAAAGCACCAAAAGAATTGAGGAAAGGACGAGTTCCATCTTCATGGGCAGTTCCTGCTGTTTTTCTTTGGTTTAATGTGGAATTTGTGCCTTCTATGTATGAGCATTTACTCTTTATGTGTAATATATATAATTTTGGTTCAAGCGTACAGAGCAATGGTGCTTCACTAGATGAAGCACTGGCAGGATCAAAATCACAAATCTTCAGCTTGCGGTCTGCATTAGCAAGTTCGTATTTTTGGCTTCAGATCACGACGGAAGACTTGGCTGCAAAGCAAACAAATACATCAGAGCAAATGATATTTAAACAGAGAACAGTTTAGGAAAAGAAGTCCAAATGATATTTGAACAAAGTTAATGCAAAAAAGAAGAGAAAATATGGACCATCAAAAAAATAAATAAAAAATTAGCGTTCCCTGTTAGCTTCGATAGAGAACAATCATTGTTCTTATTTTTTTTTCAATTTTAAATAAATTAAAATTCAAAAAATTATTCGATCAATTCAAAGGTCTTTTCAAAATATGTTTACCAAATAGTCTTGTATTTACTCAAAGTAGTTTTTAATAATAATTCACCAAACAGTTTGATATTTTCTAAAGCCTTTTGGGTCAAAGATCTTTGCATTCAGCCAATAACTTTTCTCATATGCCGAGCCAAAAGCACCTCCAAACAGATCCTCCTTTTGGGTATTGTAATTAATGGAATAAAGGTTAACGTGTGCTCCGTAACAAAAACCCAGCAATGTTTTACTTTACGGCCGTGCGGAAAATCTCCATATGACTTGTCTTATTCATCTCTCTCTCTCTCTCTCTCTCTCTCTCTCTCTTAATTGCATGGAGTGAGTCAGTCCTCCACGTGCTCCTGGCGACTCTCTCTCTCTCTCTCTCTCTCTCTCTCTCATGTCGCACACATCACAATATCAAGAAACCCCATCGAACCAAACCAGAGAAAATAGCAGCAGACGAACGAAAGATCCTTGGCCCTTGAACCAGACATCCCCACCGGAAACAGCCCACGATCCTAAAAAGTTCAAAGAAAGAAATAGAAAGACCCCGCAGCAGCAGCAACAGCAGAAGGGAGGAACCGTAATCATGGAGGTTCTCAAGAAGGAGGCAACGAGATCAACGCGGACCAAGACCAAGACGCCGGCGACGGAATGCAGTGCCCCGAACACCCCTTCCGCGGCACCTCGCGGGATCTGCGCCTTCTGCCTCCAGAGAAGCTCGGCAAGCTCGTCTCCTCCTCCTTCCCCCTCCCCCTGCCCCTCCCCCGCCCTTCCTCCTCCTCTCCGCCGCCTCCTCTCCTCCCTCAGATCCGGTGCCGCCCCCCCGCGGCTACCCTGCCGCGTTCGCCCCCGCCGCCTCCTCTGTCTCCGTCGACCGGCCGTTTCCCTTCCATCCAACCGCCGCGATGGCAGCGGCCACGCCCGGAGGCTGCGAGGATCGTGCCCTTCCTCTTGGCCAAGAACAAGAGCAGGAAGAAGAAGAAAGCCGCCGCCGGGGCCACGACGGCGGCGGAGATGATCTCATTTAAGCGGAGCAAGTCCACGGCGACCCCGAGGCGGGGCGGCGGGCGGTTCCTGGACGAGGAGGCGGGCAACGACGAATTTAGCCCTCGGCGGCGAGGTGGGTTCTGGTCTTTCCTACATCTCTCGTCTTACTCTGCTGCTTCTGGTTCTGGCTCTGCTTCTGGCAGTGCGGTGGCGAGGAGAGACTCGAAGTCACACTCGCAATCGCATTCCACGTCCAATGCAATGAACGGGCCCGGCGTCGTCGAAGATGGCCGCAGCGACAATGCCGGCTCCAGTTCGGCTTCGGCGGCGGCGTCGTTCGAGAGGAAAGTCTCGAGATCCAGATCTGTCGGGTGCGGGAGCAGGAGTTCTCGGGCGACTTCTTTGAGCGGATCTCGACCGGGTTCGGGGACTGCACTCTCAGGAGGGTCGAGTCCCAGCGCGAGGCCGGCGGCCGCGGCCGCGGCCCGGCCGCAGAAGCCCAGGATCTCCGCCGCGCACGGGGGCGAGAGGGTGAGGTGCGGCGGAATCTTCGGCGGGTTCGCGGCGATGGCCTCGTCGTCGTCGTCCTCATCTTCCTCGTCGCACTGGGTGCCAGCGGCAGGTTGTGCGGCCGATCAAGAGATGGCCCACACAACAGCAGGAGGTCGTCGGCGACGGCCGCCGTTCACGGAGGGGCGAGGGGTCACAAGAGCTGGGGATGGGCGTTCGCGAGCCCCATGAGAGCTTTCGGGAGGCCTGCGAATTCTAAGGAGGGGAAGAGAGCGAGGAGAGTCGTCGCTACCGGAAACAGCAATAACGCCGCGAGAATCCCCAATTTGGCTGCGATTCCTTCACTTTTGACCGCGAGAGGCTGAAGGACTACGGGGACTCTTCGAATCTCTCTCCTCTCCCTTCTCTTCCGTCTCCTGTTCGATTTTCCGAATATTAGTCTCCATTACAGCAGAAAGTGTGTGTTTACTCTGGAATTTTTTGCTCTTTTGTGGCTTTGAGCTTAAGAAAACTTTCTTGGGTTTGATTAATTGCTGGTCTTTGATGTGGATTTGGGTAAATCACTTGTACGGTTTCAACTTCAGCATCGGTGGCATGAGAACTGGTGTCATCGCTGGTGAAAGAGCAGAGAGAAAGAACGGACCGTCGTTTCTTCACATGCGGTTCGACCGACGTTTGATGATGTCGTTGTCGAACTCCGAACTCGAGCGTGGGTGTTTCTTCTCTTCTAGCGGGGTAGGACCAACGGGAGAGGGACTATTGCATCAGATGTTCGTGTTGGTGTTGGGGTCCCACCTGCGCACACGTGCTGGTGGTTCCTCGTGGTTTTGGCGCTGTTTTCGTTGGCCCAGCCCCGTGAAATTTTGGCTTCTTCTAGTGAGGGTCTTATGCGGGACGGGGACTAGTCAAAATCTGGAAGAAAATGTTCGGATGAATCTGGTAAATAATTCCATGTGAAAATCTTTTTCACATTTCCTTGTTTTTTTTTTTTTTTTGCAATTGGTTGTGATTTTTCCCTTTTCTGATTGGTACGTGCGAACATTTGGATGGGTATTTGGTGCTCATTAGCTCCCACTCGATTCGATTAGAAAAATCAAGATGGTCGAACTTTGATTTTAAAATTCTAACTATTATAAAAAAAAAAAAGTTAGGTATTTGGTGTCCACTTTTGCAATTATTAAGTGTTTCTTCAAAAGGATTAAAGCCCGATTAGGTTTAACTAGCCTTCCTAGCCCCGTCGAGCTGAGTTATAATAGCGCAAACTCCTCGACGAGACAAATAAATGGACGGCATGCCTAAAGTTAGCCTAGATTAGCGAAGCATCTTTTCTCATCCTTAATATTATTTTTCGGGAAAATGTAGGGTTGATAACAATTAAGAATCTCAACTTGGCATCTCATAACACATTTATCTCATTAATTCTCATCTCACGAAAAATTCCCAAGCTAGTATCTCCTAAATCTATCAAGTCCAATTTTCATTTGTGAGATTTTTTTTTTTTCAAATAGCCGACTATAAGTTTGAGATTTTTATAATTATGAACACCAGAAAAATAAGGCATGGAATTCCTTTGCCAATCGAGGTACTAAGATCTTTAGTATTATTTAGTTTTAAAATGAGCAAAATGGTGCAAATTCTAAAAAAGAGAGACCAGGCAGGCAAAGGCGATATATTGAACCGTGGCTCCCGTAATCTTTCGCGAAAATGACTGATCATGACCACAATTCAACGAGAGGGGGCCACCGAAATTCGTGGGAAAAGGTCACAGAAAAACACGACAAGTCCCATGACTCTTCTCAAGGTACAGACGTCGTAAGGAACATGACACCTGAAAAAGCTGCCGAACGTGAGACGCTGTAATTGCTCGCAGGTCAATTATTAATTTTGGGGCCTCTCAGAATCTCACCCCTTGAGTTTTCACCCCCACAAACGAAATGCCTGCGTTTTCTATTTCGGACGTGGAACGGAGAGAGGAGGATCTCACGTTAGATTTTGTTTCGGAGACGTCGGAAAAGTGCGAGCTTGTTAAACCTCGCGGGAAACATAAGCAGGAAAGGCCTCTTTCCAATCCAAGGGCCCTAGGACTCGTGGTTTGCTAGCGGTCCTACTGCTCATGCGACATTTGTGCCGGTCTGAATGGATTTCGATCTCCCGTTAAAGGATATGTGTCCGTGTTTACGTGGTACTACATCTTGAATAAGAAGTAAAGACGCTCTTTGGATAGTGGATCGATCTTTCGAGGGACTATAAGAGTTACGTTTTCATGATGTGAATTCTTCGGCCATTGCTATCCACGACTTGACGAGGGCTTGAGAGCATTTACCACCGTGAGGACAACAAAAACTCTCCTATTAACTTCACATTCGAATGTCAATAAATATTAACCATTAGGACATCCTGTGCAAATATTTTCTTTCTCAATCTTATATGTGAAGAGGTAGTCATCAAAAGCGGGGCAAACAAGGTACTTTTAAATGGTTAATTTACGCAAAATGCTTGATGAATAAAAATAAATAAAAATACCACACTGGATGCCGGTTAATCATTTCGCTTTTTCATACTTGAAATATTTTTTTTTATTATTCGATTATTTTTCATATAAACCAACCCGGTTAATATACATAATGAATAACTGAATTTTGAAATTTGGGCTTTTTGTTATTGATGCCATTTCGCCTTTTTTTTAATATTTTTGTTATTGATGCCATTTCGCCTTTTTTTTAATATTTTTTTTCTATTGATTTGCGTTTATTCTTTTCCTTCAAGTATCTAATTAGTGCTATTAAAGTGGCTAAATACATCGAATTTTAACAAATTTTTATTATAATCAATATCTTTTTTATGGTGGTTAAATTTGTCGGGTTGTGCTTCATACTCCCCAACGAGAGAAAAGCACAAGAAATTCTCTACTGGACGTAACCCTAGTTTAAGAGCGAATCAGAGTAAAATATCATATCTCGATTTTTATTTTCTCACTCCTTTTACGTGTTACTTCATGTTATTATGCGCCGATCCTAAAAAAATTCCTCCTGTTTTCTCCTCCTCTTTTCTTCTTCTTTTTTATGGTAGTAGAGGTAAAACGAGATTTCCTTAAGAGAATAAAATAAAAATATACGTTTCCCATTTAAAAGTCACCTGCGTTGCACATTGTAACTAAAAAAATAAAATAAAGGTTTTGTGTCATTTTTTTCAATAAAATAATGATAATAATTAATAGTCAAAGGGTGAGACCGTAATACCACGAAAGCTCCTTAAATGAACCAATAATGAAAATTTGATCTGTTTTTCTGCATGTGCTAGTGCGCAGAAGCGGGGTCCTGGGCAAAAGCTCTATGGAAAATCTGTGGGTCAGGCGGTTTCTGATAATAAATATGGAGGACTCCTAGTCTCCCACTACATGACAGATTAAATTGTGTGGAACCACTGACCTAAGCTCGCATGCCCCCCCACCCAACTCTACAGCCTAAGTCTGACCAAAAAAACTCATGTTCATCACATCATGTCACGGTTTCCTAGCTAATGGTCTAAGACCAAATGCCATGGTGGGTGGTCGACATATGTAGTCCAAACTCCAAGTGATGTTTCATTCGCCGCTCTAATGGGCTTCTAGATTTTTGGGAATTGAAGAATTTGCTCAAATGAAGATCTTGGGGAGGGTCCTCATAATCAAGTATAATGGTTTGGAGTAATTCCACCGGCTTCATGACACAAGTTCCGGCCTCTTCCAAGACATCCGATAAAATTGAGACGACATAGAAAAGATTAACATGATCCAGAGTGCGCAACTCAACCTCAAAAATAATCTAATATGGATATCACTTCACGATATCAAATCCATCTCAAACTTATTATACATAAGCCGATTTCAGTCCTAAGCTTTTCTGATTTTGCCAATGCAGTCCTGAATATTCGTATGAAATTCTATATATAATCCCTCAATCAATTGTCACGTAAAATCTCTAACGTGGCAATTTGCATAGGATGTAGTTTCAAGTAAAGTTTGTCCACATCAACATGCCACATAGGATGATCGATGATGATTGAACACCACTTTAAGCAATTTCTGGCGAATTGGATGAGAGTGGAAATTCAAGAATTTCCAAGTCATATTTCATTCGCCACTAATGGGCCTCTAGGATTCTTCCAAATGAGGTTTGAGGTAGGGTCCTCATGATGAGGTGTATAATGATTTGGAGTGGCTTTCATTGGTTTCATGACACAAACTTCGATCTCTCCGATAAAATTACGGCGACACGAAGGAAATTGGCATGACATGGAGAAATTTGGCCCAATCCTGAGTCTGTCGCTCGGACTCGAAAATAATGTAATACGAATATCACTTCAAAATACTAAATCGATCATCAATTTATTGTATGGATGCTAATTTGATACCTAAGCTTTTTGTTTTTGCCAATATAATTCCAATAATACAGATATGCATCCATACAAAAAGTTTAGGACCAATTTAGTAATTATGGGCCCCATTATTGGGTGAAATTGAGATTGACTATACATTAGTACCAAGTATTGTAATTACATATGGAAAGTTTTGCACCGACCATTCCTAAACTCACTCAAGTGGATTATGCAATGTTGGTATTAATTGAACTTTCAATTTCTTTGTACAATGGACATACTTGCCGTAGAATCCCACTAATTTGGTACACATGGCCAACTCTTTATGCGCCACATCTTCACTTATCTAGACTGTTGACCCCATACATATGAACACAAGTAACGGTTCAATATGAACTAATGAGTACCCAATTATGATAACCACGCTTGCTGAGATGTGATGAATATACCCTTCGTTCATCAATTTAAGTTTTTAAATTAAATTTTCAAAATGATATTTACATTTCTACAACTTGCGTACATCGACTGTTTTTTAAATTCAGGAGTTCCAAATCTTTCTCATAGTCAAATGTTTATACTTAGATTCACATAGCAATTTTCCAAAGTTTGAATAATACTTTCAGTAAGTACTTTTTGTTTTTGAGAAGAGAAGGGTTAACTCTGACGTGTTTTAAGCGTTTGAATCAATACTGCTTAAAGGAGGGAGACAGCAAGAGGGACGGTGTTCATGTTAGTCAAACTTCTGGATAATGCCACCTTTCAACCATGGAGAAACCACAAATGAAACGACAGCGAAAAGAAGCGTTTCGACACAAAACAAGCTCGACCCAAACTCATCTTAACCCCCACTCCCCCCTCTACTGCGTCCTGAGTTTGTGATTTAGGAGCATCGCCCGCAGCTCCGCCGCATCGACCTCCGCCGCGCGATTCGCCGGCCTGTAGTACCCCGTCACCGGATCCGGGCCCCACGCCAACGATGCGCCGCCGGACTGCTCCTTCGCCGCGGCCATCTCCTCCACTTTCCCCACAAGACCTACCCTGGACCCTCCCCTGCCGAACCCGGCCGACGCCGCACCCGGTGCCGACGCTGCGAAACCCCGCCTGCGAACGGAATTCACTGAACAACGTCAAAGAGATCGAGGGCCGGGGAATAGCGATTTAAATTAATCAAAGTCGGTTTTGGAACACATCCTCTATATCGCAAAACATCATATAACATCAGCAACCAAAACCAACAAGGACGGCACCATAAAGCACTCACCGAGCTATGGCGACGGAGAGCTTAACTGCGATCGAAGCGGGGACAAACTTGGAGAAGGAGGTGATAGATCGGGCCATATTCGTTCTTATTAGTCTCGAGTTTAATATGTATAGAAAGCGAGATAGGACGGTATGTGTGGGTTACTGCTGCTGCAGAGGGAGCTCGTCTTCTTGGAACCCAGAAAGGGAAGAAGACGAAGAAGAGAGCTTCTCCGCAGCAGCGGAGGACCGGGGTCGAAAGGTGGCGGGGAGGAGATTGGAATTAGGGTTTCGAGGCGGGTGCATTTATACGAATAAGAGAGTGAGAGAGGTCGGGCGCTTCTAGAAAGAAGAGAAAGTGGTTTTTTGCTGGTGGCATCGACGTTTTCCCAAAGTGACCCGGACTCCCCTCACCAAGATTAGGTCACTTTTTTCTCCTAATTTTGAATTGAGCCAATTTTGGGGATTTTGCTCTCCTGGCTAGATTCAAATATAAAATTGAAAGTTCCTTACAGATATTCAATTTGCATCCTTTCAATATATTGATATTGATATTTTTACAAGATAATGGTGATAAGGTATCGATCTTAAATGTGCACCATAAGCCTTTTGAAATGGAATGAGTGAGCTCGGCGTGTACTCATCATTAAATTTAATAATCGGACGTCGAACATTTATGACGGTATATCTATATTGAGGGGATGAGAGTGTGTTCTTAACTTCGGTAATAATTAATGGATGAAAAATATTTAGATAAGCTGTAATAACTCATGTCTAAATAAAAATATTTGTTAAATATGCGAATCACTGATTAAAAGCATCTCCAATCATGGACGCACTAGAAAATTGACGAGGGGTAAAAAAAAAATGATTAAAGTGCGGCAACCTTCATTCGTAGAATGACACGCGTTCTTAGGCGACTTGGGAGATTGTGGCGTCGTAGTCGTCGAGATGCGCGGGGCAGATTTAGATCGCAACGTCCGTCCCACACCTGTAAAGGCACCGCCGTTGGATTGCGGCGACGGCGGACGCACATTGGACGGTCCAGATCGCAGCGTGAGGCACTCCGGGCATGCGGAAGGCCAATTTTCAATTTGCTTTCGAAACCGCCCACTGGCTGAAACGTCGACACGCGGCGGGTGCCTTCTTTTCTCCACCCTCTCGCACTGCAACAAGCTCACGCAGCCGACGTGATGCCGACAAGCCGAAGCTCGATTCGCGCGCCATTAAGCGCAGAATAGTTTCCCACGCATGTATATGTACGGGGGTATATTAGGTAATTGCAAGGAATTTTATAATTACGAAATGCGAGCGGAAAAAATAACAGAAATTTAATTACTGTGATGAGTCCATCGATTTTATCGAGGTGCAATTCATACTCTTCATTAATAGAAAAATACAAAATTTCACTCCTTAGTAAGCATGCAAGGTTTCAAGGAAAAACCCATTTGACACTACATGATTTTTATAGTTTAAGTCTATATTTTATTTATAATTTGAGTTTAGGTTTATGAATAGTTATTATATTTTATTTTTTACTTGTTATTAGGTGATGTAAGATAAAAGTGCGATATGCTAATTATAATAAAATTTTTGTTGAATGTATCACTTATTTAACGGTGCATCAGACAGACTTTTGCATCTCGGTTTTTTTTTTTTCTGACCACTCTGTATTTTCGTTATAATTGTCTTGACAAATTTGAGTATATGGAAGATGGAGCTCGACGCGACAAAATAGTAGAATGATTTGACCTGGGCTCGACTTGAAATCAGAAGAATCCATCTGAAGTGGTTCATGGAGCTACTAGTTTGTCTTTTTCACTTAGCTTCACTCGTAGCCAGAACAAAGTAGCGGAGATTCAGGCTTTCCTGTGCAAGCATCCGGGCCTCCAGGTCGGCTATTTGGAAAGAGAGCATGACACTTCAATTTTGGCAAAAAAAGATAGGAATTTCAATGTTATTTTTGTTCGGTGAAGTGTTTCAATTCACTGCTAAGTAATCATAGAAAAAGCACAGTACAAACAAGAAGCAACTAGTTGTCATGTTAAAAGACAACAGAACAAAAAGATATTGTCGTGTTATGTTCCTAAATGGAATGGGAATATATTTTTGGAAGATTTCTATTTAAACTTCCTGCACTTTCCCGCATTTCTTTCAGATGGAATCATGGTATTGTTAAATTATTTAATCAAGTCTCTCTATTTTGATAAATTTTCTAATTAAATGCCTTTGACACCGACAACTGAATCTAGCTGACGTGCATGTTGGATAACGCCATAGGGTGATGGGGGTAAAATCTTTTCAATGTGAATGTCCACGCGGGCATTTACATCGGCTATGTTTTATCCATCTCCTATTCTGACGTTGTCTCATTGGCTTAGATTTTCACACAGGTCGTGCATCCAACTAATTTTACTCGTATTATACTACGGTGGTGTCGGAAGGATTTGATTAGAAATTTTAAATAAATTAAAAACATAAGGACTTGATTAGAAAAGTAACATAGATGAGAGGTATGATAACCCCCATATATATTTTTTTAAATCAAACTATCCTGTCTAAGGAAAAATGAGACAAAATAGTATTGTCATATACTCACCACTTGCATTGCTCCTTCTCCCCCAGTTTTAGGAAATAGAAACAAAGAAAAACTCTAATTTTATCCCTCCATCTCTAATTAAACGAGAAAAAGTTGGAGACAACCTTCTCAATAAATTCTCTCAATTGCAAGTCACAAAATTAATGAACAAATTTAAGGGGAAAAAATTGTACTTAGGCCCCAATTTTCAGAACAGTTAACATGCATAAACCGTAGTCCACCAGAATTTTCAAATTTCTTGACATAAGAACGTTTAGGATATAAATTAAGGCAATTTTAATGAGAAAAAAAACCGTATGAAATCCACCGAAGTTTTTTTTGGTTGCTGTGCGTACCCAATCTGGAATCGCACAACCAGAAATATTGTTTCGTCTAAACCATTTCCCTTCCGCAAATAGATCATCACTCAGCTCAAACCCTAACACCCTTCAATCCCTGCGAACGCCATTACTGTTTCATTGCAAATAGATCATCACTCACCTCAAACCCTAACACCCACCCACCCACCCACGGGCTTTTTACAAAAATGGGTAAAAAATTAAGTTTTTGCCATTTGGGTTTGTTAGTAAAATTTGCGAAAACGGGCTCGTTCGGCACTGGAGGTGCCGAACAAGGGGGGGTGGGGCTCTCCAACTAATAGAGGGGAGGCTCCCCCTTCCAATGAAAATTTAAAAAATTTTAAAAAAATAAATCGGATAATTAGGAAAAATAAAAAAATCATAAAAAATTTTCTAAAAAATTTGAGAAAATTTCATGACTTTTCGTAAAAAAAAATTTCAGACAGAATGTAAAAATTAGGATTTATGTTATTATTTTTCGTTCATTCCATTATAAATGACGATTGTATCTCTAATAAGTAAAGCATCTAAGAAACATTATGCGATATTTATGAAATTTATCGGTTTCATTTGTAACATGGCACAAAGAAAATATATCCGACTGGGACCTGAGAATATTCGAACCAAAACTTTTCATAATAGAGTTTTTGTGGCATTTTTTTAGATGATTTTTATTTTCATTTTTTCCTAATTTTTTTTATTATCTAAAAACTTCTTATTATTACAAACAGATCAATTAATACATGATGTTTCTGATAACTATATTTAATTAACCCTATAAAATTTCAAATATATGATGAAAATACGATTTAATACACATAAAATTTTTCCTCAGACATGTCTCGATATGCAAAATAAAAATATTTGTAGCGATAAAAGAAGATATTTTATGAATAAACCGACAGAATTTTTGGAATGTTTTTATTTTTTTAATTATTTTTTTCTAATTTCTTTTTTAATTTTTCTATCCTTTGATTATCATTATTTTAAAATATAAAAGCCTTGTTCGGCACTTTCAGTGCCGAACAAAGCTTGTTGTTCGGAATAAGATCATTATTTAAAATATAAGAGCCTTGTTCGGCAATTTTTGCCGAACAAGCCCACGATAGTGCGAAGCTGAGAGGGCCTCGGGTTCGTATTTTCCGCCGGTCTTGTTCGGTGTCTGG
>JAGVVM010008955.1:0-11826 GCA_019149425.1 Psidium friedrichsthalianum
TTTCTTTTTGCGGTTTGCTCCCTCTCCTTGGAGTTTTACTCTAAAAATGATTGCTCTTTTATACCGCTTACAAATAAACGACATGGCTGAAAAAAAAGTCATAATTCAACATAAATTTATTGTTATATAAACAAAAATTCGAGTTCATTTTGCTAATTTATTTCCAGTGATGAATTTTTAGGGAAAATATCTTTTTCAAAACTAATTTTAACAAATGAAGTCTAAAATACAATTTCCATATTCCAAAGTTTGATGGCCCAATTTTATTTGCGCGAAGTATATTTGGGAATAATTTATAAAAATCACTCGCTACTAGACTCTTAATTTAATTTCTAAAATGCAGTAATGCAGGAACTTTTGGTTAATTCTATTTGCACTCCAATTTTATGGCATTCTCTCTTCAGGGACTACAACCTCCATCAATTGAAGCTAGAGAATAGTTTCCTCCAATTTTTCATTTTGCAAGGGGACTCATTGAATTGAGGACAAAACGTGACTCTCATTTAAGAAAAATTAAAATGGAAGTTTAAAGTATAGGGGATAAATATAATTAGGAGTAATTAGGAGTAGTAGAAAAGTTTAATTCTTAAATTTGTTCGAAAAAGGTTGTTTTTAATTGCCATGTAGGGGAAATGAATTAAGTAAATATTCTGACAAATTTGCAAAAGGTGAAAAATCTAACAACAAAAACTAATTTTTTTTTGTTCATGATTGTGCGAAGAGTTGTTGAAAGTTGTTAATAATGAAAAAATTGCACGAAAGTATGATGAGTGACGCAAATGACGAAAGGAAAAAAAAAAAACTTAGCTCAGACGACCCTTTGATACAATGAAAGAGTGTTGATGAGGACTCATTGGACAACGTTTGAAACATTTTTTAAAATTCGTCATCTCCCCTTTTGTCCTTTTCCAACTCTTTGTGCCCAAAATGCCATATTTATGGCTAGACGACCCTTTTCAAGATGCCCGAGGTGATGAGACGATTGGCCCATTGACATTTTACATCGTAAAATTTTAATTTCCCTTTGGGCATACTTCTATAAGCGTCGCATACTGGCCCACATTTCCTGTCTAATTTTTGACCGACAAACAGTATGTTTTCTCATGAATGGTTTTGGTAAATTATTTGGTGGCAGTTAAATTAAGCTTTGATGGTCCATATAGTACGTAGGTTGTTTCTTTTTCACATTCAAATGATTCACGTAACGTTTGTCTTCACATGTGTGTGAATCCATTGCAATTATCGCTAGTCTTTTTCAGCAATTTAATTATATACATCCTCTAATTTTAGGTTAGTCGATGAGACCTAGATCGATATCTACTACTTTGTGTCACTTTGCCTTCAGATGTGCATTTTATTTATCATGAGACTTTTTTCATCAATTTTATTGTTCAGAGTCATACTAGATTTTATGGTGCAGTTAATGGGACCTAGGATCAATGTCTACTAATGCTTCATGTGACTTTTGTCTTCACATGTGCATGTGTATTCGTCATTATGTCTTTTTTTTATAATTTAATTGTATATGGTCTTGTGTGATGTTATGGTGCAGTTAATGAGACTTGGGGATCGATGTCTAGTAATGCTTTATGTGACTTTGGTTTCACATGTGCATTGCATTGTCATTAGTCTTTTTTCCGCAATTTAATTGTATACAGTTTAATCTGATTATACGGTGCAGTCAATGAGCTCTAACTCGGGATTAATGTCCCCCTAATGTGCAGACGTTTAGCTAGGAAAGACATACATATCTTCAGATGATGACAATTGGTGCTTTGTTTTAGAAACAGTAAATGGATTCTCAATATAGTGAAACTACAATTGCCTGCAAGAAATTTTTGTTTTTTATGTGCCCTTGACAAGTTAATAAATGATGCATGCATGTGCTTTATAGCTATGGTTATTTAGAAGCATAATGGTACTCCATGTTCACTTTTTCTACTTTCCATTAGTGAAGTTACAATATATAATGTGGTGTTCTTCTTCTTGATCTTTTAATGGTTATTTAGAGAATCATAGGGCGCAGGGTCCTCCTTTCTTCTATTTACGCTGAAAATATAGTTCCAATATAATGATTGAAACCCAATCATTTCACGTATATATATTGAAGCAACCCAAAGAAAAATAGTTCAAGCAAAGTGGTGGGCAGATTATAGAGTTTGACGCATGTGTCGTGGGCCCATGCTTGGACAGATGTTTCCTCCTAAATGGAGTTGAATATTTAATTATTCGTAAGTGATAATTAGGAGGGATTGCGTTGTTTTGTCGTTTGTGTGCCTTTTGTCTTCGCATTTGTTGCAGATGGGGACGCCACGTGATTCCTGCTTAACGGGGTTGAATGGTTAATTTGATTTAATTACTAATTGTCGGAGATTTTCAGCATCATTGTGCAGTATCCTTTATGGAGATTTTATTGAATGGGTAGTTAGTTTTATTACAAATTGTCCTGATTATCGCCTAATAACAATTTGCCCTCAAAAAGTTAAGCTTTTGAGGCGTCAAATTGAGTAGGTATGTTCTTTTCTGCTTCAACATGCATGTGCTCCATGTGACTTTTCAACAATTTGATGTAGCACAATCAATGTCCATATATCTTAAAGAGATCCGAAAGAATGTAGGTTTAATTTTAATCGTGTTAGATTTCATCATTTCAGATTTGCCACAGTTCTATCTGATTTTGCGTGACGAAGACTTTTTGTTACGACCACAATGGTGTTTATATGCTGTTTACATATTGTAATCTCTCTCTACTTATTAATTTAAGCTTTTAAATTGGACTTTCTAACATTACATAAAAGCTAAACGATTTTGAGGCACATCAAGTACACATTGCACTGGGTGCAGACTCAAAGTGCACTTCTTATCTCTTGTCCCTTTTTTTTTTTGGTTTCAATAACAATTTATATCCATCTCTCCATTTCTCTCAGCTCAACATTGATCGGCAATATTGTCCTCCTTGCCCGATAACCACGATAGCCTGCTCTGTTGATGGGTAGCATGCACAACAACTACGGTATCCTCCTATTGTGGTTGGACTTTCTAACATAACATTAGAGTCGGGTTTTGTCCTTTTTAAATTGCGTTCTCATTCCAAAGTTATATCTTGGGCCGCATTTGTTGGCAGACAAGGACACGCATGTTCCCACCTTAGTTAATTAATTTTGCTAGAGATGATTAGGGAAGATTCACCATACGCCCTTTATCATAATTGTCTCTACCAACGAATTTGTGGCATTATAAGTCAACTTTAATGGTCCATCTCCTTGTCACCTCACGGTTCATCTTCGGTGTTCCTAATGTGGTGGAAACATCCTCCACCACCACCACCACCACCGCCCCCCAACCCCCTCTTTTATTTATTTTTTTTATTTTGCATTTGCTGACTGGCAAGGAGGCACACGTGTTTCCTCCTAAATGGGATTGAATGATTAAGTAATTTTACTAGACAAAATGAGGAGATTTTTCGTTACTCCGGGTATGCACAATGATTGTGCTCTCATGCATTATTCTTCAAAGGAGATACGAAGAATGTCGAGATTATTATGTTTTCACAAACTTAGTGGCATTTAGAAGTGAAGCTTTAAGGAGTCCATCTAAGCAGGCACGTTGTTTCCTTTTCAAGTTGCAAATTCCCCACGTGACTTCGTCTTCATATGTGCATGAACCACGTGCATTTATCACTAGCCTTTTTTCAGCAATTTCATTGTGTAGATTTCATCGTTTTAAATCTAATCTTGGTAGTCTCATCCGATTTTGCGATGTGAAGACTTTTTAGTTGGGGAACACATTGATATCCTCAAGATGATGATAGTGATTAGGGGTGAGCAAAAAAATCGGGATCCACCCAAACCGACCTGCACCATACACAACCGATTGAATTTTTTTTTTTTGGGCAGATGCCGAAGGCAGCACGTCTGAAAAGAATCGGTTGATTTTGGATGATAACCAGTGGGTATCGGTTCAGTTCCCGATTCCAAATTTATGGAACTGATGGGTATCGATTTGGTTCATGATTTAAGGTTTGAGCCATCTAACCATCCAACCTGACTGGACTCATTGATATAATATAAATATGTATTTTTTTTTAATTGAAGTTAAAAACCTCAAATTTTCAATCACGTCTCCCAGCTTAGGCCCAAACTAACTTCACCCAACCCTCTCTAGACTATGATCTTCGTTCTCTGCAAAACCGAGATGGAGTCCCATCTTGAGGTGGTCTGAGTGACATTGGCTTGTCTGTGAAATTCTTTTCTTTGTTAGTCATTGTTATAGTGAATGATTTTGGTTTTGGGACTGTATTTTTAATGTGAGGATCTCTGTTCTAGGATATTGCCTTAGTTTCATTGACCTTTAATTACTATGATGAAAGTTGGGGTTGATACATGCAATTATTCACAAACACTTTTCTTTCTTTCTTGGCATTGCAGTGATGGAACATGTTCATATGATCTTTGTTGGTGCATTTTTTTTATTGATGTTAATGGTCAATAGGATTGGTTTTATGGATCCAATCGAGAATCAAACCAGACCGGTGGTTCGGTTCTCGATTGAATTCATAAAACGAGCGGGTGGTTCATGGTTCGCATATTGTCAAATCGGTCTCTCAAGGACGATTCTTGGTTCTAGGGTATGAACCACCCATCTTGGAATCGATCATCCCTAATAGTGATGCAAACGAAATCTTATCATCTAAAGAAAGAAGTGATAAATATGGAGATTCAACCAAATATATATATATATGAAGAAGTTGGCGGGTATATGTTTTATTTTTCCTACTTTCAAATAACGTGAAACACCAACGAGGTATTGACTCAGATGGCCAAAAAGGTTCGCCCTTTTTTTTTTTTGGTCTTCGATTCAAATCTTGTAGCAAGCATTTTCACTAGGTCGAGATGGGAGAGTTGCGTCCTTAGGATTGCCCGGCGATGTGGACCAGTCTAGGTGTGAGAAAGCGAGAAAATTACCAAGAAAAATACAAACTTATTGTGCTTGTTCCAATTCAATCATAAAAAATTTCAATTGTGTCAATCGAGTCTTAAACCTTTGGACATCTAAGTGAGAAATTGCTGACATGGACTTCGGTGGTCTTACGTGATACAGTCATTGTTGACGCAAACAACTCTTACAATTTTATTTTTAGAAAAATGAATTCTTTACTATTTTTATTTTTTACTTTTATTTTCCTTGCTTCTTCCGTCTTCCTCCGGTCACCAAGTTTTGAGACTTAGCTGGCACAATTAAATGGTTGAGGACTGAATTGTCACAAGTGCAATAGGTTTAGGATCTTTTTGGTAGTTTCTGGCAAGAAAGCCGGCTTGAATGCCCTACATGACGGCTTAAAAAAAAGAAATGACTTGCAACAACCTTGCGAAATAAAGGGCAAAAAACAGATTTCACCATTATCAGAGACAAACTGCAATTAATAAACAATCGTAACATACTAAAACATGAAAGCCCAAGCTCAACTCTTAACATTACCAGAGTCACGAATCCTAAAACAGGAAAGTCTATAGGCTCTAGCTGAAGTAGCACTTTCCATGATTCACAACGTAGAGAAACACACACAAATAGAGACACGAAAGGAAATACTCTTATTCTGAGCATGAAAACATTCTCCGATGGAAGCTGGTCGATCCGCGTCGATTCTCATTTATTTCTCCTGCAACAAGTAAGAGTTCTCGTAACTACCCAGCAAAAGGTAAACATGGTTGAACAAGACGATGAACATAGGAAACTGCAGTATGCCACATCCATGGAGTTTTTCATCCGTTTCGTTTCATTCATCTCCTTCGGAAATGGCACGATCTTGAATTTGGACGTGGAAAAGCTAAACTCTATAGGTGAAGAGAAAATGCATATTCAATGAACAAAATATAGCACTGCTATTCGGTGGATTAACAGAGATTTTTGCTTATCGTTCATCGTTTTACTATTTTCTCAGAATTCACATTACTAAAAAGTTAAGATTACGCAAGCTATGTACCATAAAAAATTTCCCTTCTTTAATTCTTCAGAGTAAAGTTGCACTTTCGTTGATGACGATATTACCAATAATAAATAAATAAATAAATAACAATAGATTTTACCTTGGACACTAACTCCTTTGTTTTGACCAGTGTATGTTGGGGAACTTCAATATTCTTGCCAAGGTCTCCTTAACGCCAGTAAGACTCACGCTTTTCAAGTTGTTGATATGATCCAAGCCAATAACCTTCTCTAGCTTCTTGCATTGCTTGATTTCCAGCTCTTCGAGATTAGGCATCCCGCCTGTCGCGACTCTTACTCCTTCCAATTCCTCGAGCATCCATAGTTTTAAGATGCGGAGTTTTGGAAAATCTGCTTCGCGGCACAGCAATTTTTTGCCGATGTACGATCGCGCCAATAACCTGAGGATGATCAAATCTTTCAGGCAGCCTAGGACTCGCATTAGACCCGTTTCTGTTTCTGATTCCGATTCTAATTCTAATTCCGAATCTAATTCCCATTCTAATTCCAATTCCAATTCCGATTCCGATTGTGATTCTGATTCTGATTCCCATTCCGACATTGACAAGGTGAGCACTTTGAGATTACCAGGAAGGAGCAACGAGTCCTGTACAGACCTCAATGATCCGAGCAAATACAAGTTTGAAAGAGATGTGAGCCCGGTCATGTTACTCAAATCAAGGCTTGCAGGCTGACCGAACAAGTCCCTGGATCTCAATCTCAGGGACTCGAGGCCGGTCAGTTTCGAAAGGCATTCTGTCACGGCCTTCACCACTCCAGGACGGCATGTCACTCCTAGCTTCTTCAGGCTTTGCAGCTTCTCCAACACAGGTATCATGGGGTTGTCATGGGTTTCTATGAACAAACCCCATAGAGTCTCGAGTTTAGACTCTGATGAGATATGGGGTGGGATGGACCCATCGAACGATGCTTCGCTCAGGTACAGATGTCGGAGGTTCTTCGCATTCCAAATGGCACTCGTCACTTTGGTTATGTTGGTGTGCTTCAGATCTAATGTTTCTAAGAGCAACAGATTCCCCACTGACTCCGGAATTGAATCTAGAACCGTCCATCTCAATCCCAAATACCTTAGGTTCGACAGTTTATTGCCAAAGTTGTCAGGGAGCACAGGCTTGTAAGCACCCTCGAGATCAAGTACCCTGTGTCCGTATAAAGTTGGTGATTTAAGAAGATCTTCGATCTCTTTCGCTTGCGTCCCTAGCTTACGGGTGTTAAACGATGGAAATGACTGAAGGCAGTGGACCTTGTAATCATACTGTCCTGTCGCTGTGTTTTGCGCTTGCTTCTGTTGATTCTGGGCGCTCTGCTCGGCGTCCAAGACAGAGTCAGAGCTGCGCTGGATCTGAAGAAGTCTGGATTCTCTTGCTTTCCGGCAGAAAAATTCATGAAGAAAAGCAGGCATGCGACATGATCGGGCACTTCCGTCCAGTTTCCGCCGTACCACCTGAATAAAGTTCCTGCTCTCTAGTTCGTGAAAACAGTCCTCGGCCGACCGCCTTTGGACCGACCCATCGGCAGCCGCCTCTGCCAACAGCCCCTCAGCAGCCCACTGCCGGAAAAGCCTCCTTGTGGGGACCTCGGACTCCTTTGGGAAGAGAGCCATATAGAGAACACATGGCTTCATCATGTAGGGCAATTCGTGGAAGCACAAGAGCATGACATCCTCGAGGGTGGGATGTTCTCCGAGCCCATTGATGAGGGCCACCCAATTGCTCTGTTCCACAGCAGACAAAAGTCCTCCTAGCAGTGAGATCGCTGGGGGAGGACCATTGCATTTGTTTAAACTATTTTCCGGATAGGGGATGATCATCTCTGATTCCGAATCGTCATTCCCTGGGGTGTTTACCCGCAGCAATTGCTTACACTCTTCGTCAGTCATGTCAGGGCATAACTGGAGATCCGGCGTCCAAGGATCTGCAAACTTCTGCATTTCTGCATTAGTAGTAGTGACAATTACTCTGCTTCCATTCATCGAGTCCACAAATGGGACCAAGAGCTCGTTGATGAGACTGGCCTCGCGCAAATTGTCCAAAACTATCAAGTACCTAAGCCCCGTCAATGATTTGTAAAGCATCTCGAGCAGCTGCTTCTCTTCCTTGTGCTCCAAGTCTTTCGCCTGATCTCGGAGTGGTGTCTGTTTCAGTATGTCCACCAGAAGGTTCTTCATCCCGTCAGACTCCACCCCAAGGTCCGTGATACGGACCCAAGCGCGACAGTCGAAGTGATGCTTGACTTCTGGCATGCTGAAGACACTCCTCGCCAGTGCGGTCTTGCCACAGGCTTGTTCGCCAACCACCGAGATCACACGAAGGTTGGAGTCGGCATCATCCTTGTCATCGATCAACCTGGCCAGAAGATCTTTTACATACTGGTCACGGCCCACGATATCGGTCTCGACCCTCTGCCTCATATTTTCCCGATTCCTCTTGCTCGATGATGAAGATGATGCACTTTCGTTGGCCGACAGGATTTTAGCAGGAGGCCAGGATATTGTGAACTGCCTGAATAACGATTCAACTTTCATCATGAAATCCTTGGCCATCTTTTTCCGGGCACGTCGCCGGTTCATTACTGAGAAGAACCGAGCTAAGTCAAACACCTTGGTGAATTGACCCTTTTGCGATTTCGACATCTGATGTCGGAACAACTTGACAAGGAATTCTTCTGCAATCTTTTCAGGCGTCACGAGCACAAAGCAGAAGCTGGTTGTGGTCATCATCGACCTCGGCATGTTTCCTGGTGTTCAGGATCCCCTGGAGATTGCTTATGGCGTCAGAGATTTGTCCTTGTAACTTTTGATAGGGAATGATGTCTCTGGACTTGGAGAGAAGATCAAGAAGTCTGACTATCGCCAGCGAAACCGCCACTTCAGAGGCAGCCATGGGGTCTAAACAGAGAAGATGCTGAAAATGAGGAATGGATCAATAAACTAGAAAAGGATTGGTGTCTCAATTTTTGCGCCCCATTTGTGAACCTCTCGAGCTTTGATTTGGAGGGACGAGCTATCAAAACATGTATGGTCTAGGACCTTTTTATAAGTGTAAGAGTAGAAGTAAAAAGGACAAAATTATCGGTTTACTTTCGTAAACCATATTACCTAGGACTCATATATTCATCTTTAAGGGAATTTTAAATAAGACATAAAAGTTGCCATGTCAATTTCAAATAAGGGCTAAAGTGGCTATGAAGTTTCTCACTTGCCCACTAGATATTTCGGCCGGTTAAGAGCATTTTGGTCCAAAGAAAATTCATTTTTTCAATTGGTTTCTCATTTCTTTTTTTACTCCTTTGCAGAGGCCAATGAGGGCTGCGACCCTCCCTAGATTTGAAAAGGGTTGCCTCACGTAGGCCCTTGCCAGTGGCTTCGGGGCAACCCTTTTGCGACCCTCGCTGCTGACTAGTAAAAAGTAAAGAAAGACCACAGAACCAAAAAAAAAAGGAAAAATTCAAAATAGTAAAGGACGAAAATGTCCTTAACTGGTCGAAAGGTCAAGCTCCTCTTTGATACTGTTATACCCATTTCAAGTCCTTATTTGAAATAAAGTCCACTTTAGTTCTCATTTAAGAAAACAAAGACACTTCAGGTCAGATTCTTATTTGAAATAATGTTCGCTTTAGATCTTTATTTCAGAAAACGATGATACTTCAGACCTTTATTTCAAAAAGTCTTTTTCTCCTCTAATCTAGGGTCAACGTAACAGTTATGTTTACTAAAAATGTTTCTATATCAATGTGATGGGCTGCATTTTATCTAAGAAAATGATAGAAAAGAGGTGACTTTTTGCTCCCTCATCTTGGAGTTTTTTTGTGAAAATGGTTGCTTATATTGCTTAAATAAATGACGGTTGAAAAAAAAATCATCACATAAATTATTGCTGATAATAATAATATTTTTTATTTGCTAATTATTTCAAGTGATGATTTTTAAGAAAATATTTTTCAAATAATTTATAACAGAAGAAGACTAAAATAAGTTATGTATTCCAAAATTTGACAACCAATTTTCTTTGAAGCATTGTATTTGGTAATATTTATAAAAAAAAAAATCATCACTATCAACTCTTAATTTAATTTGTAAATGCATATGCAAGAAATTTGGTAATTTATGTTCACTCCGATTTTGTGCCATTCGCTCCTTCATGAATACAACTGCTGATCAATCAAAGAAGAATAGTCTCACAATTTTCATTTCGAGGTATTCGTTGAATTGAAGGACCCAATGTGACTCTCATTCAAGACATATTGAAATGGAAGTTTAAACTCCATGCGATAAATATATTTATGAGTAATTATGCGTAGTCGAACTTTAATTCCTTACATTTTTTCCACTTTTTCTCTTTTGGGTAACGGTGTTAGAAAATTGTCCAGTTGCAAAAGTTGAAAAATCTACAAACTTAAGTTTACAAAGAGTTGAACGTTGTTAAGTTAATTACAATTTTCAAAAGTATGATGAGGTCCGCAATGATGACCGTTGCCCAAAAACTTAGCTAGGCAATCCTTTTGAAATGCCCGATGTGATAAAACTATTGATTCATATGAGTACGTCGGTTGTTTCTTTTTCAACATTCAAAGATTCACGTAACTTTTGTCTTCACATGTGTATGAACCCATTGCAATTATCGCAAGTCTTTTTCAGCAATTTATTTATGTACATCCTCTAATTTTAGGTTTGCAGTCAATGAGACTTAGATCGATTCTACTACTTTATGTCACTTTGCCTTCACATGTGCATTTTATTTATCATTAGTCTTTTTCATCAATTTAATTGTTCACAGTCTTATCTAATTTTATGGTGCATGCGTGTGCGTTATAGCTATGGTTATTTAGAAGCATAATGATACTTTACGTTCACTTTTTCTACTTTCCATTAGTGAAGTAACAATATATAATGTGGGTCTTCTTCTTGATGTCTTTAATGGTTATTTAGAGAATTATAGTGCAGCGTCCTTCTTTCTTCTATTTATGCTGAAAATATAGTTCCAATATAATGATTGAAACTCAATCATTTCACATATTATATGTGAAGCACCCAAAGAAAAATAGTTCAAACAAAGTGGCGGGCTGACTGCTGAGTATAAGTTTGACGCATATATGCGCGGGCCGATGCT
This sequence comes from Psidium friedrichsthalianum, assembly GCA_019149425.1. Classification (NCBI taxonomy): domain Eukaryota; kingdom Viridiplantae; phylum Streptophyta; class Magnoliopsida; order Myrtales; family Myrtaceae; genus Psidium; species Psidium friedrichsthalianum. The sequence continues at coordinate 11,115 of JAGVVM010008955.1, forward strand.
TGGGAAAGATGTTTCTTACGTAAAGGAGGTTGACGACTTAATGTATTCTGTAAGCGATAATTACGAGGTATCTTGCGTGTGTTGTCGTTTTGTGCCTTTTTTTTTGTTCGCATAGTTGGCAGATAGCGACCCACGTGATCCCAGCTATGCCGGCCTTACGATGGTTAAATTGATTAATTACTAATTGTTGGAGATGTTCTGCAACATTGTACAATATCCTTGAAGGATATTTATTGAATGGTCAGTAATTTTATTACAAATTGTCATGATATTCGCTAATAACAGTTTTGGCCTTAAAAAGTTAAGATTTTTTAGGCGTCAATGGAGTAGGTACGTCCTTCTTTTCATGATTGCACGGCATTCTATGTGATGTCCAGCAATTGATCATAGCACAATCATGCGTGCATATCCCCTAAAGGAGATATGTAAAGAACGGCAGGTAGCCTTTAATTATAAATTTGGTGCATTCATACGTAGTACTCTCCAGTAAGGTAATCGTGATAGATCTCATCATTTGAGATTTCGTAGTTTATTTGATTTGTCACCACGAAATTTTTGGGTGGGTGTGTGTTAGGGAATATCATTTGACAAAGAGTCGGTATAATTTGTATAGATACATCTTTTAGATGCATAGTTATTCATTTGCCACGTGAAGTAAGTTTTTTGTTGGTTAAGAACTCATTCATCTTGACAATCTAGTCAGCCAGATTAA
>JAGVVM010008956.1:0-18531 GCA_019149425.1 Psidium friedrichsthalianum
AAATGAATAGCGAGAATTAATGTAGCAATTATAACAGAACAGTACATAAAAAGGCAATGACCAATCAAATAGGTCCCTGAATTTGCCCTTTGTGTTGACTAAATTGTCCCCTACTTGTCCTCCATAGCATTACTGTTCCTATGGTGCCGGTCACCTGCCCCTTATGTTTTATTTTTTTTCTAACCTTCAAAATGACATAACATAATTAATGCTAATGTGCAATGAACAACAAATGCTAAGGCAACGAACCATCAATAGCTTACCTGAAGTTTGCTCCTCGGTGTGGACTGAGTGTCCTAGCTTGGTCCGTAGCATTACTCCAATCATAGCTCTTAACATGCCTCGACATCACTGGGCTAGTTTTTTCCTTTGTCCTTGTGGTGCTTCTTTTTGGACACCCAGTCTTATTGTGGCCCTTTCCCGAAGGTAGTGATTAGCAAATTAGTCCATCAGCTCTGCTCATTCTATTGATCAAAACTCTCAATTTCTACATTCGCCTCTTTCTTCTTAAGCTATCTACTTGCTTCTTCAGGCGGTAGAGGTTTCTGGGGGTTGATATTTGTTTGTTTTCAAAATTTGTTACTTCTCACGGGCGTGCTCTAAATTGGTAGATGAAGTAAGATATTGGGTTTCTTGTAACAATTGTCTACATATCTCTGATGGAATTGTCTCGTCGATGGCAGCAAATGGGAAGGGGAGGGAAGAGGGGGCATAACAAAAGGTATTCCTAGTCTTGCCATCCTCAATACATAAGTATTTTCTATCTCTTCCAATTGAACACATACTTGTCACAATTATTATGATAAAACTTATTGGCTAACAATGTTTCTCCTCCAAATTTTCACATCCTTAGGCCCACATTATCGTAGGCAAATGTGAACATTCATTCTCTCACGTTTGCAATCTAGTCTGGTGACTATTCTTCAATATCTTTCAACATATTGAGTTGCACCTACCTCCTATAATCCCACATTGAATACCTTACAAAGGTTGTTGTCCACGGTATTACACTAGCTTCACTGAAGAAGACTATACCCAATGCTTTTTTTTAGTGTAGAACAATGCTTCAAGAGCTTCATGAGACAAGGCAAATAGAGCTTCTTTTTGAATTCTAAAATCTACCATATTTGTGCTCTTTGCAGTAAACTAGAATTGCCTTGCAGTTGATCGCCTCTATACTTCTTAGCCCAATTTACATATATATGCCTAGTACATATTCTGTGCTCAGCAAATTACATCAACTCAGTAATTGCTGGTACAAGTCCCTACAAAATCAACACACATTTGTAATTTATAATTATTGAATGATATTACAGAAAGAAAAGTTGAAGGACGCTACCTTTTGTTGGTCACTCATGAATGCCTAACCTCTCCATCAGTTATGCCAAGGTTAGCCATTAGATTTTTCAAAATTGAAATCAAGTGTCCTTGTTCTCCACCTTCACAATAGCTTAGGCTATTGGAACATCTGGTTGTTTCTAATCTCTCCCAATGACAACCAAAAAATTGCCTTTGCATATAACCCATTCAAAAAAACATCCATCTAACTCTATCACTTTTCTAGAGCTAGCTAAGAATCCTCTTCTACATGCATTGAAACATATATACATCCTAGCAAACTGTGTCGTCTGACTAGGCAATGGCTTCTCCACAACCTCTACTTAAATTCTACTAAGAGGATTTTGGAGTCTACATTCTAAAGCATAGTCTAAGATTTGTGCATAATCTTCTTTGTGGGCACCCATCAATGTACTCATCACCTTGTAATTAGCCGTTTTGCAATGACTTTTGGAAACATCCACACATGTTTGCTCTTTTACTAGTTGTTTCAATAAGGATCCTTGATTTTTTGCATGGCCTTAATGGTGTTGAAGAAGTACTTGGCCAATTAGACATTGGTCACTCTTTTATTATCAAATGCAATACCACACGTATGCTACCCCCTGAAGTGGAATGAATCAAACTTCTTGTTCAATGCACTATACATCTTTCAAAGACAATTATCTTATGCACATTTTGCTCTAATATAATCCTTGGTATTTTTAGTGCATTTAACATTCCTCTGTTGAGTTATTGAGTACCTCACAATAGCATCTCTAAATTGCTTTGCATTATCAAATTTCATCGATACACAAATACACGGCTTATATTAGTTGAATCATAAAAGGGAAACTTACTTTTCCTTTTACACTAAACTGCAACATTATTGTCCTCATCCTTTGAGATATAACTATCATCATTACTACTTTTATCATAACCTATATCATCACCATCAGCCATAAGACCTTCGTTATCCCTATTTACTGAAGTGCCCTCATTCACTACCACAAATGGTTGTTTCCTCCTTTGCTGATTTTCCCTTACTTCTTCCTTGCTTGTGCAATGTCCTCATCATCAACGTCACTTATGTAAAGTGTGTGCATAAGTGTTTTCTTATCTTCATTACTAGACAATGCAACATCCCAAGATCCTAGGTTTGTGAGAAACCTCAATTTCGTATCCTCTCAGATCTCAATGGATTGCATCATCAGTTACTTTTCTTTAAATACCAGCTTCAAACATAGTTTGCTGATGTTCATCACATCTGTTATTCCTATTTACTGAAGTGCTCTTATCCACTACCCCAAATGGTTATTTTCTCCTTTTTGATATTTCCTCACTTCTTCCCTTGTTTGTGAAATGTCCTCATCATCAACATCACTAATATAAAGTGTGTATACGAGTGTTTCCTCATCTTCATAAAAAATCTCAAGTTTATTTGGTCTCTTCATCAATTATAGAATCTTCACCATCAGCTAAGTCACCATTTCTCTGAGTTTCCTCACATAACTCTAACACACAAGTTGTGTGAGAAATCTCAGTTTCTTGTCCTCTCAAATCTCATGAAATGTATCATCAGCTACTTATCTTCCAATACTAGCTTCAAATACAGTTTCTTGATGTTCATCACCATCGTATACAATGTATAGATAATGTCATGACCATGACGATATTGGTAAATAATATCTCTCACGCCATTATCATCATACAAATGTCTTACACCATCCTTATGACTTTTACCAGGTATTTGATAGTGCGATTTCCTAATTCACATTATAATTGTTCAACTATATCTTTCACAAGGATTTTATATGATGGCCTACTGATATTCACAAGAACAACATTGATATTCCCCCTACATATTCTCAATCTCCTTCAAAAACAAACTTACCACCGTACTAAACTCTAGAGTATCACCCATGTTCACACTGCATCCAAGGAAAAGTAATAATTTCAATAACATGGACCACAAGACAAAGATATGAAAATTTTGACAATCGATCCCCACAACCGCAACATTTCAATAAACAATAATTTGGCACGTTGGTCAGTGGATCCAAAACGACAAAATTCAAGGGCAAACAAAATTAAGTACTCACCATTACACTTTAGCACCAAACCCAGTTTTGGGTATTCGATTAATGGAGGTTTTCCTGATTTTACCTTGTCAAAAACATGACATTAAATAAGATTTCATCATTTTGTCTTCAGTGGACAAAAAAAAAAAAAACAAACGACTAACCTTTACTCTCTATTGACCGAGATCCATTTGTGTGACAAGCCCTATTTACTTCGAAAGCCTTCGAGTGACGAGTCGATTGAGAGACAGATCTAGAGAGATCAAGAGATCTTTGCTTCAGTGTGAGGCTGATTGAAGCCCTAACTTGCAATCCCTAATTCGTGTGACAGAGAGAGCGATAGATCGTTTAGAGAGAAAGATCGAGAGAGATTTTACCTTAATTCTCTCGAGGAAGAATTGATTTTTGCCCTATATCTAATGTGTGATCTCCTCTAATTGTTGGAGAAATGATGTCATTTCTATAAGAGAAAGAAATGACGTTGCTTTTTACTATCCAAGTGGATAAAACCACGTTGGGCTTCAGTAATTTCTAAAAGTTACACATCAAGATTAAAAATTTAATTCAAATTTACACATAGAATGATTTGCTAGAATTAGCACTCAACTAAACATTTTTACTTTGATGTGACACTCAATTTAGCGAAAAAAAAGTTATAGAATTCAAATGAACGCCGCACAAAAGTTATGGTACTCATAGTGTACTTATCCCCAAATTTCTATTAGATAAATAGTAGGTGCTATCTATCAACAAACAATGGTCCAAATCACCAACAAAGCAGCACAGAACATAGAAACATATAACTCTTCAGACGATAAGTGGTCAAAATTTTCATTCCTTAACCATAACAGCAAGTAATTGGCACTAATAATTTGAGAAAGTTGAAGCAAGACGAACATATAGAGTCGGCTAGCTTGGCAACGACTTTCTTGTTACTACCAAGGTTTGGCGAAACCACAGCAAGAGGGGAGAAGCGAGAAAGGCTAGGGTCATGTGACAAGCGAGGCTAGGGCTAGGTGATGAGTTGGGATTCGATGAGGGGCTAGGTTGAGGCACGTCGAAAATTCAGTCTGACTGGAAGGGTTAGTGACAAGCGAGATGAGAGGGAGGGTCAGCGATAGAGAATGGGAGAAGCAAGAAGCAAGATGGGAGAGATGGGTGAGGGTAGGGGTGAGCGATTCCAGGTTCTGAGTAGGTTCCACCTAAAACCTACCCGCTAGTACATGTTCCTCATTTCTTGGAATTTAGAACCTACTCTGCATACCGTAGAACCTAGAACCTACCCTATCACAGGTTCCGGATCTGATTCCAAGGTACCCGGGAACGTGCCAATATAACTCCATTGCATCAAAATAAAAGATATTCATATAGATAATTTCATTAAGATAGAGACAGAGCAATGAACGCATGAATGTAGGCACAAAAAATCTTATGCATCATAACAACCCACTAAGTTATATTGCCACCTAGGTCCCAGACCAATATCCCATTGATCAAAATGTAGTAATTCTAAGCACAAAAACCAAACATAAAAAGGACAAGCTCAAAAGTAAAATCAGTAGTACCCCGGAACACGTCTCTCTTCATAGACTTTGGACAAATCACCTCCTCCTTCGCTATCTCCATATTCCAAAAAGTCTAAGTTAAAGTTTAAAAGTAACAGTTTCGGTTTCGGTTCCGGTTAGGTTTCATAGAGAACTAGGAACTGGAACCGGAACCATCGGCTCCTCAAAATGCAAAATCGGAACCGGATCCTAGTTTCCTAAAACCTGGACCAGACCGGGAACCGCAGGTTCGATTCTCCGATTCCTGGTTCTACCCTGGAACTATGCTCACCCTTAGGTGAGGGGCTGCCCAACAATAGAGAATGGGTCATTGATAGACTAGGGTTCTGTATGCGACAGTGACTGTTTCAATGAACCCGAGGAGGGATTAGGGATTATGCTCTAATATCATGTCAGAAAAATATCATTTTCTGTTATTTAAAAAAATATATCAAAGTAAGGTTACAAGTACATATATTTGTGCTTAACTTTTATTAATATTCTACCTTACTAAATGTTGCAAAGTAGATAAAGAACATAAAGGACACACGATTTAGTGAGGTTCGACAACATACCTACGTCCTCGGTGAAGCACCTTACCCTCTCTCTTTCTTTTTTATTTATGTATATTCATCAAGTAAGTATAAACCCATATATATACAATCAGATGGACTTCCTCTACGAGTCAAGCCCCTGCAAATTAGGAAAAAAAGAATCCTCAACAAATCAGGAGGAAAAATAAAATCCCCATAAATTAGGGGATTCCAACTCACACTAACACTCCCCCTCAAGTTGACACATAGATATCTCGCATGCCCAACTTGTTTAGTGACCTATAGAATGTCCTTCTTGAAATAGCTTTCGTCAAGATATGTACTAGTTGGTCTTCGGATTTTACAAATGAAAACTGGATAACCTTAGAATCAAAATTCTACTTAATGAAGTGACGATCCACCTCAATATGCGATTGTGTTGGACAGATTGTGAAAATATCAATAGTTGCTTGTTATCGCATAAGAGAAAATTTCTGTCATGAGTTTTTGAAGCCATAGGAGTTCACATAGTTTCATAGCCATTCCTCTAAACTTTGCCTCTGCATTTGAGAGAGCTATTACTTTTTTCTTTTGGCTCCTCCAAATAACTAAATTTCCTCCCACAAAGGTAAAGTACCCCGAGGTTGATTTTCTGCCTGACACACTTCTAGCCCAATATGAGATAGTAAAACCTTCAATCTTAAGATGCCCACACTTCTAAAACCGAAGCCCTCTCCTTGGAGCTCCCTTTGAATACTGAAGGATTCACATTGCACTATCCATATGGTCTATACTTGGAGCGTGCATAAACTGACTTACAACACTCACTGCATAGATATTAGAAACATGTATGCGACAAATAAATCAGTTTGCTACCTAACCTTTAAGATCTTTCTTTATATGTAGGCACCTGATCAAAATATTGTCCAGGTCTATGATTCTGAAAAATTTGTGTGTCCACCAGTTTGCAATCTAGCATTCCCACTTTAGCTAACAAATTCAAAATATACGTTCTTTGAAATAGAAAGAAACCTTTCTTAGATTTTGCTACTTCAATCCCGAAGAAGTAGTTAGGTCTATCAAGATTTTTCATCTCGAACTTAATTGAGAGCTTCTGTTGTAGTTTCACAATTTCTTCCCAATAATCTCTTGTAATAATCATATCATCTACATAAATAATCAACACAGTTATCTTACCTCGATTTTGCCTCAAGAATAAGATGTCATCAGAATCGCTCTGAACATATCCATACCTTTTCATACCCACATTGAATCTTTCAAACCAAGCTCGAGGAGATTGTTTCAATTCATATAGTGATCGCTCCAACTTGCAAACTAGCCCTGGTTGTGAGGAAGGACTATAACCTAGTAAAATATCCATATAGATATCCTCTTTAAGGTCACAATGAGAAATGTGCTCTTGACATTATCGACACCTAATTTTTTTTTTATCATTTTATTTTTTATAAAATTAATTAAAATTAGCAAAAAATTTCATAAAATTGTGAAATCAACTTTGAAAGCATTGGTCTAGCCTTAGAATCAATTTTGAACAAAAAATATTTTTCATTTTTTTTACATTTAAATATTCTTTATTAGAAAAATAGCCAATATTTAGGACATACAGCATCTATATCCACAAAAATATGGAAAAATTGTCAATATTTTTATTTTAATTTCCTTTTCACATTGGACACCTCAACTTTCAAAAATTCAGCTTGGGTCACCATGATCCTTTACAAACATAAATCCAAATCGAGGAAAAATTACGTTTTTGAGTGTTTATTTTCAATTTTTACTTTTTCTAAGCTATGACATTGGTATTTGATGCCTTGAATTGAATTTGGGTCTATTTGCCTAAGGATTTGTTCAATTTTGCTCAAAAGGACTTATTTACACTTTTGATTTTCAATTTAGCCCCTGATTTCACCAAAAATGAAATTAAATTATTTTTAGGGCTACTCATGAAATCAAAGCCCACTACCATATATTTTTCATCATTATAAATCCATTGATAGGGGTAGTTTATCTCAATTTGGTCATTTAGGGTTTGGATTATTGAAAGTTTGTTTTCGGGTCAAACTTTAAATTTGAGATTTTTGCACTAAATCAAACCTTTAATCCCAAAAACACCACTCTTAGATGAAAAATATGTTGGGAAACCCAATTTTGGCATTAATTTTGCAAAAAAGGTCAATTTGGAGGTTAATTGGACAAAAAAATCGTAACCAAGTCGACGGGTTGGGCGGACCCGACTCGCGACCCAATTATTGTACATCTTCCTCATTCGGCAGCTAACCCCTCAGTGAAAAATGGTGAAATTGACTAGCAAATCGAGCACGATCAATGATGACAATAATTGGGCTTCGTAGTGCACTCATTTCTGATCATATTGAGCCCACTTTTGCGGCATGGCATCGCCGGAGTTGTTGTGCCCAGCCCAAGTACCACCGTGGCATGCGCACTCGATGAAGACCAAGCATTTTTTTAGCTAAATTTGCGACCATTTTTGAGCAACACGCGCCACGTCCTTCCCCCAAAACGATTCGAGAACCATCCCCTTCGACTTTAGCGTCTTGTCCGTGCTAGACAGGTATAGAGAGGGGGGTAGACAGGTGGTATACAAAGAGGATGTCAATGGAAAATGCCATTGTAGAGGAATATCCAATTGGTCATACACGTACGAGAGAGAGAGAGAGAGAGAGAGAGAGAGAGAGAGAGAGAGAGAGAGAGAGAGGCCATGGCTGATCTGTGACCTTACTCACCAATAGCCATTTTTGGGGAGAGAAATTGGTGGTGTCAATCTATCCACTAACCCATCACAGCTTTTTTGAGTGACCACCACCTCGATTGACCTTCACCTACACGCCATCTATCCACTAAGCCATCACAGACCCTCTCTGCCACTAGAGTTGCCGAAAAAGGTAATGCAAAAACCTCTTTGCGACTACCCTTTTTTTATGTTGTTTGCTTTTGCCCGGTTTGGCTCCGTTCATCCTTGGGTCGAAGGAGGTAAACCGATCATTCATATACCTTATTTAGTGCTTACTTAGCCTCCTATGTATGATTATGTACTTCGGTGTCGCTTGTAAAGCCTCCAGTTTGCGTTTTTCCTTGCACGCCAAATGCTCGATGAATGTCTCGAAAGAGTTCAACTCACTCACTTTGCACTCGATTTTCGTTGTCTTCCATGAGTATTTTTGCTATTTTTTAGTTTCTCATGTTCCTTGCATGTATTATAACATGTGGATATGCTTATTTTCTCTCAATCAATTAGTAAAGAAGTTACGATATCAGAAAATCCCACGTTAGCCGAATTTATGCCCTGATTATGCTTAAAGTAGTTCAAACTCTTGACTTTCAGGGTGATTTCTCTCTTTTTATGTGTGATTTAAGAGTCATTCTTATGGACGATCTTCCTCGCATGTAGCCCTTCGCGTTGGTATATTGTTTGCTTGCTAGTTGTGTTGGATCATTAAGATATTCATTCTTGAAAATGCCTCGGTGAGCACAAAGGGAGAGGTTTGTTTTCGTTTGAAGTGTTGGGCTCTCGAGTAGCCATTTTTCTAACACCATTATGATGCACATGATTAACCATTTTCCGACCTGTTGACTTTTTTGGAATTAGATCATACCTATTTTCTCATGCTATGATTAGTTTTCCATAATTTGATTTAACCGCTAAGATATATTGCACTCGAAAACACCTCAATGAGTTGCTATGCTAGAGATTAATTTTTTGTTCTAAGTGTGGGCTCGCGTTAGTCGTATTGCTGATGTTGTTACGACACGCTCAGTTGATCATTTCTTGAGCCCTTAACTATTTTCGAAACCTCTTACTTCCTAATTTTGCATGATATATTTAGTTCTCATAAATTGTGTTTAAGGGCCGATTTATTTGCTCAAAAAAAAAATACTCCTTTGGTCGAGTAATTCAAGAAAAATGTTTAAAAAACTTCAAAAAAATTAACTAAAATGGTGTGGCATGGGTCGGGTCTACTGGGTCTAGATAATTTTTTTTTTAAATGACACGCCCCGGACCCGTCGAACACGCGACATCCCGTCTCCTGTCAATCCGCTCATCGCCTGGCCAACACTAGTGACGGCCCAGGACTCGTCGCGGCCAAACGGCTACTAACAAAAGCGACAGTGAAAAGCGCACATCCCCTGACATACACACATGCAGGATAAAGAGATAGAGAAACTCAAATTTACATATCATATAACCGTAGAGGTTCTATACAACCTAGAGGGAAAGATTATCATCTGAACCTCACAAACCTAAGTCAGCCAAGATCAAAAGAATACAGGTCATACCAAAAAGTCGTCAATCTCCATCTAGGTATCATCGGGATTACTCGCCCTCTGGCATTCTTCCGGTTAGACTCCTCGGATATCAGGGAATAATCATGTTTATGATTGAGGGTCTGAAATGGCGATCAACCAAAGATATGTGAGTCAAAACTCAGTGAGCATGTGCCTAGACTCAATTTAGAATGAAGCATAGTCTCAGGCCAGAACGTAAATAATCACACGCATATTGTGACTTCAAACCACACAAATGCAAATGCAGTATGCTCAACGATTCACTTGGGGTCCCCAGTGGTCAATAGTACTTCGGACTGAACCCCACCGGTGGATCAATAGCACTTCCGGTCTCAGCCACGTCATAGAAGTCTCAGGCCTGTGCCTCAACCTATGTCTAATTACACCGAAATTGGCACCCTTGTCTCTCCAGCTACCCCGTGCAGAGCACGTTCAAGCGCAAGTGCAACGACCAGGATCAATTAGCACTGTGATATACGCACTCTACCAAATGCACATGTCTCATGCCAATATGTAGATTAATGATGAGCATTACAGAATCCTCAATTGGCTTCACTTTTAAATACTCATGCAAGTCAGCTTTGCCACATGCAATTCTCAAGATTATTTGCATGAGCACACAATTTACCTCAAAATACGTTGAATAAAATAACCAAGCATCGAACGTTGCAAAAACTCGCATTTCAGGACCCGGTTTCGATTCTAAGTCGTCTAGGTTCAAGGGCAAATAATTCGGCACACATGAAAAATTCTAGAGTCCACAAAAATACCAATTTACTCCTATACCTAGCAGCAAATTATCGACATTCTACGTTCAAGAAATTTAATTTTTTTCATCATAAAATTTTCCCTACCAGTCCCTAGCATACCCGACATTCCAAGTTAAGTTTAGAAATGTGCTCCCCTAAAATTTCGTATTCGAGTTCGGGAGCGGCGGATGATCGTGGCTCAGCTAACGGCAAACTTAGGCGAGCGTCGGTGACGAGGCCGCTCGGCCGAGCGACGACGAGATCGAGCCATGGATGCCGATCAAGCTCGGGCCAAAGCAAAGCGATCACGAGCTAGGGCGGCGGAACGCGGCTTAGCTTGCGCGATGGCCAAGCACAAACGAAGGTTGAGCAGCAACAATCCACGTGCAGGCCGAGAAGATGAAGTGCAACGGCATTAAAAATTTCCAGCAAAAGACACGAGAAAGTGGAGCCTCAGCAGGCAGAAATTTTTCTAGCTACGCAAAAGCAAGAATCCAGCAGTAGATTCACGGATCGAAAAGGAGAAGAGCAGCAAGTGGCAACAGATTCCTACGCAGCTGAAGATACACGAACCACCGAACAAGAGGAAATAACGCAGCAGCAAACAGATCTTGGGCTACAGCAGTGCAGCAGATCCATGAGCAGACCAAGAAGAACAATAAATGGAGTGAAGTTCCAGCCGCAATAAGAGAAGCATGAGCTGCAGTAGAAGTGTTGCTGAATAAAGGAGAAGCCGAAGAAATGAAGAAGGCCGAGCAGCAGATCGAGTAGTCGAAGAACAAGAGGAAAAAAAAAAGATAAGGCAGCCAGCTGCAGTGGTCTTTCTTGCGTGCACATAAGTGCAGAAAGTTAGTGGTTCAATAATGATGAGTCTTGACTTGCATGGGAAAGTGAAGTTCAATAGAAAATGGAGCACGTGGGATTTTAAAGAGGCACGTGGGTGGAGTGGCTCTTCAGCCGAGTGAAATTGGAGGGGAAGGTCAAGGAAAGAAGAGGAGAAGAGTCAAAGAAAGGGTCCAAAATTCATCAATTCCGTGTCTTCATGTGCATGGAAGTCACAAAAAAATGTTAAAAAATTTGGAAAAATAAAAAAAATGAAAAAAATCATAAAAAATGAAAAATCATAGAAAATCATAAAAAAAAACCAAAATTCCAAAAAAAAATCTTGAAAAATAAGAAATGACCACGATCAACTAGCGAAACCTATTTTTGGGTACTTTGACCCCTGATTTTGTTAGAAAATCATGATTTTGCCCTTTAGGTGAATTGTCTCCAATCTTTCCCATATTGACCTTGAACCTTAATCACACTTTTGCTGAGCCATTAGGGCTTTACTAATAATGCCATGACTTATCTTGATGTGTCTTATCTACATCCTTATTGTACACTTACTTTATTGACTGTGATTTATCAGATTAGTTGTCTTGACTCGTATGAAACCTAGATTTAGGCTTACTTCACCGGACATGAAATTGCACTTTGTGAAACCATAGTTAGGAAAAATTGCTCAACGTTAGGTACCAAAAGGGCATCGGTATAAATACTGACATAACCAAGTCCCTGAACTCAAATTCTCTGGTTCCACTAACTGAATGGATTCTCCCAATCGCTTGGTGAGGTATTAGATCAACCTTTCAATAATGACGATGGCGATTTCAATTGTACGCACATGTTACACATGTCACCCAACCATACAAAGTTCGAACCTGATCAATAATCAATTGAGTGAAATAAAAACTCCCGTCGCGATTTGGTATGGGCTTAAGAGGGCCCGTGCCAAAGCCTGTTCTCGAACAGAAAAGAGAAAATGGGGCCTCAACAATCCATCAGCCTACCGAACCTTCGGGTCGCGACAAATATCAAACTAGTATAATGGCCAATCTAAATTGGCTGCAAGAGACAATAACACTTGTATCGTATTTAGTTTCGTAACAGGTGAAAAAGTTTATTGAAAATCCACCTCATATGTCTGTAAATATCTTTTTGCTACCAACCTTGCTTTATACCTTTCAATAGACCCATTTGCTTTACATTTGACCGAGAACACCCATTTGCATCTTCCTTAAGGCAGTTCCACCAACTTCCAAGTAATTTTTTTTCTGTAATGCCTCCATCTCTTTCGTCATAGCTTGAACCCATTAGGATATTTTAGCATCCTGTACTTCCCTTGGAATATGAACTAATGATGCGTTTGAAACAAATGCCCTTGATGGCTAAGACAATTTGTTAATTGAAACGCAGTTAGTTAATGGATAGGCAGACTTCTTTTTTCTTCCACCATCTGGTGAGTATCGATTTGGGGCTTTCCTCGATTATGCCTAACACATAATTATATCTCACAGAAATATTAGAATCATCATGTAAACAAGTAGTAGTAGAAATTATCTCAAGAGTTTCCTTAGAAGTTGAGTTGGGTACCGAAAAAGAAGGGGAAGCTATTCTAGAAGAGCCGACTAGTCTTACAAACTTGGCTCCTCGAGGACCTGACCTCTGATTGATGGGATTTGTTTTGAAATTTTTGAAATAGCTTGTCCATGTTCCAGGTCTTTTTTCTCAATATCCATTGGTAAATTTTGGCCTAGTTCGGCCCTAGTTGCCTGCAGTAATGACGCTACTCCACCGATTGGTACTCCCCCTAAGGCCATAATAACACCACTAGTCTCCCACCAATTTTTATTTTTTGTTTGTATCTCCCCCTAGAAAGAAGAAGTGGTATCCCAAAAGAAAGATTCGGTTTCAAGGAATGTCACATCCATTGTAACATATGCCTTCTTAGTAGATGGATTATAGCACTGATACACTTGCTGATGTGAACCATAGCCAAAAAATACACACCATATAGTACACGGTTTCAAGTTTTGTGCATTGTGTTTTGGAGATGTGAACAAAGGTGACACAACTGAATGCCTTAGGGGAAATAGTAAAAACTGATAGTAAGTATACATGAGAGGAGAGAGCCTCCAATAGTGTCTGAAATTCTAACAGCTTCAATGGCATTCTATTAATAAAGTGGATCACTGTAGCCATTGCATTATCCCAAAACCCGTCAGGGACATTATTTTCAAATAATGAAGAACGAGCTGTCTCAATGACATGCATATTCTTCCTTTCTGCTACCCTAGTTTGTTGGGGCATTCCTGAACATGATGTTTCATGAAGTAAGCCATGTTGTAGAAAATATTTTTTGAGATACTAATTAATGTACTCACCACCATTATCACTACGAAGTATTTGGACCTTCCCACTAAATTGAGTTTGCACCATAGTATGAAAAATTTTGAATACATTGGCAATTTCATCCTTATTCTTTATCAGATATAACCATATCATTCTAGTGCATCATCAACAAATGGAACGAACCATTGACTATCGGACACATAAGTAATAGAAGAAATGCCCCAAAATTTTACGGGAATATCATATGAGAACTTAATGTTTGTTGTGAATGGTAGTAATATGTTTTTCCCGACTTGTAGACGACCTTGGACTTGATTGACATTCCTAGAATTGAAGTTTTCTTATTCGCCTTCTGAAAGAAAGTGAATAAGAAAACTACGTTGACGAGGTCTGTCCCTTCTCCTGCTTCCCCTTAATACCATGCTGAATGATCTCCTTCGTGAGGATATCGTAAAACATACAAAAATGGGAATACATTAGCACAGCATGATTTTAATTCCTTTGTGACATGCCCGACTAAAATCAGATTCGTATATAGTAATGGGACAAGGAGTGTATTCGACTGTAAGAGGGAAGGGGAAATATTAACAACTCTAGCTCCAATTACTGAATACGGCACTCCATTAGCATTCAAGACAATACTGCGTTGACGTTCTATAATACTAGCGTAATCATTCATAGTAAAAGTGATGTGACCAGTAGCTCTTGAATCAATAACCCACTGACTACAATCATTCGGTAGGGAAGCAACTAAAGCAAAACCATAATTACATTAATCCTCTGTATGTATCTTATTTTGTGATTCGGGCTATGGCACTAGTGACAATTGAGGCTCTCCCATAACTAAAGACACCTTCCCTTTACCATTGTTCTCTTATCCTTCTATTTGCTTTCGAGCTTGAGCTCGTTCCACCAATCAGGATATCTATATAGCTTGAAGCACGTCTCTCGATTATGTTTGGCATTCCCACAATGGGAGCAGCCACCAACGAAGGGGTTTTCTATTTCAGAGCTATACTGGTTCGTTCACCCCCAAGTTTAGCCATATGTAAAGTTGTCTCCTAAGCCTTTTTTAGGCTAGGCTTGTTCCTTGCGATAACATCGCCACAAACTATGGGTAGTACTCCTACTATTTAACATCACTCTTTGTCGTATATCCTCCCTATAAACATAAGCGTAGGCCTACTCAACTGTACGGAATGATTGCATTTTTAGCACATCAACTCATACCTTATCTAGGCGATCATCTAAACAATTAAGAAAAGTGTACACACGATCCTCCTGAATGGCTAAATTGTATCTCCCAATACCATTTGGGTATACCATCGGATTCAAGTAGCGAAGTCGATCTCTCTTCGCAAACTCTTGAAGGTCGTTATAGTAAGCTTCAATTGGTCCTTCAAACTGTCTCATCTGTTTCACACGTCTCTTCAAATCATAAACCTAAGAAGTATTGTCGCGACCCTCTCGAGATTTCCGGATCCCGAGGGAGTTAATGGATTGCTAGACCCATATTAGGATTGGGGCTTAGCTCGGGCCCTCCCAAGCCCATACCAAATCGCGTCAGGAAAATTTTAAATCGAGATCGACCTTAGTGTGGTCGGGTGACATGTGAAAATGTGCATGCCATTGGAGTCGCCACCAATCATTTATTGAGGGTATGATTGGAAACCCTATCGAACGATTGGGAGGGATCGTTCGATTCTACGAAAATCAGAGATCTAGATTCGGGGACTTAATTACGTCATATTCCTATCGACGCCTTTTGGTACCTAAGTTGAGTGATTTTCTATCTTAAGGAATTCATGCAGTGATTTTCTGGATGGGGTGAGTCCTAAAGGTCTAAGGGGTTCATGCGAGTGGGAGGACTAACCTATCAATTACAACCATAAGAATAATTACGCAATCAAGAAAATGAGAATTTACATCAATCAAGTTAAGATAAATCAAAATGAGCCTAGAGGAGTCTCAGAATCCTAGGGAAAATGCCAACTAAATTCAGGGGTGATTTGAAAAAATTTGGGTCAAGTTGGCTAGAGGGGCAAAATAGTAATTTTCTAAGGTTCGGAGGTCAAAAATGTGAAAAGGGATCACAGACTAATTGGCATGGTTTTTTTTTCTTAATCTTCATAATTTTTTGAGAATTTTTCTGATTTTTTCCAATTTTTTTGAATTTTCTTGAATTTTTCTGAATTTTTTGAGGTGTTTTATGATTTTCCTAAGGAATTTTCTATTTTTTTTTTTGGAATTTTGACCTTTTCCAAGATTTTTCTATTTTCCAAATTTTTTTAGAATTTTCCAAAATTTTCGCGATTTTATTATTATTTCCTATTATTTTTCGTGTTTCCTGAAATTTTCTATTTTTTTATTATTTTTATTATTTATTTTTATTTACTTAATCACTTATTTAAAATTTCCCATTTTTTGACATTTTTTTATTTTTTGAGGATTTTTTTATTATTTATTATTATTTTTAGAACTTTTATGATTTTAATGACTTTTTTTTATTTATTTTCCCATTTTTATCTTCATTTTATATATTTTTTATTTTCCCACTATTCCTAAAATTTTTTGAATTTTCTAATATTTTTTAATTTAATTTTTTTTTGATGATTTTCCCTAATTTTTTTGATTTTTTGTTATTTCTTTATCATTATTTTCTTTATTTTATTTCTATTTAATTTTCTATTATTTTTTATATTTGTTTAATTTCGCGGGCTGGGTCGGGTTGACCCGGCCCGATGGACCTAAATTCTATCTAAAACCCTAAACCAAAACGACGCCGTATTGATTTTTATGTATTTTCTCTTTATATATATTTGTTATTCTTATTTATTTTATTTATTATTTATTATTAATTTTATTTGTTATATGGACCGGGTCAGATGGACCCGGCCCACTAAGTTGACTCAACCCCGAGGCCCACTATTCCCAAATTTTATTTGGGAATTGATTTTTTTAATTTTCGGATTTTCAAAATTTTTTGTTATTACTTTTTATTTTTCCGCCCGAGCCTCAATCCTATGGTTAAAAGACCTGCCACGTGTCTCTATCCTGATCGTCCATTCCTCATACAAAAACCTACGGCTCTGATTAATGCCGCGACCCAATCTCCACCATTCACTTTTATATTAAAAAAATCAGAGTTTTTATTTTCAGAAAATTTAAGATTCTGACACGTGGATTAACCTAGACCGTGTGATCAAACCTATTATTCACATAATCTATTCTAAATAACGAGCTGACGCGGCGCTCATGTCAGCTTTCTGACCGAGTCAATGAACCAACGTGGTGTATGACGTGTGTCGACACGTCAGTGCCATGTCGGACGTTGACCGAGTCAACTTGTTGACCTGGCTTCGTCTTCTTCCTCGGGCTGACCCTGGATGAATGGCCGAGGCTCGTCGGCGACGATCCAACGGCGAGACCTACTTCTATCAGACTGTTTCCAGCCCTAATCGACTCCTCATCGACTCCAACCAATATACTTGAGACTCGAATAGATCTATCGGTTGAAATTCAGTAATCGAAGCATTCACAGTGAGCATCTATGGTGGTTCAATCGCATATTCAGAGCATAACTATACAATAAACTCACAGGAGAACACAACAAAGAGGTGAGGAGACTTACCTCGAACTTTGATTAGGCTCTAGGTTGCCAAATTAGGCTGGCCAGATCACGACGGTTGAACGAAGGTGGGAGGTTTCAAATCAAGGGTTCTCACACACAATCAATGCCAAAATTAAGTACGAACAGATTCAGAATCACGCAAGGAGTAAAACACACACATCAATTCGAAGAAATAGCAACGAGGCAGCAATCCACCATAGTTGCAGACCTTTAAACTCGACAATGGTGATTACCTCGTTTGACGACGAAATGCTGCGCGACTAAGTTCAAGAGGCTCGTAGAGACTTCACGAAGCTTGGACGAGTGATTTCACAGCTTGATTTTACGCGAGGGCTCTAGCAAAGCTCTCAAAAGTCCCTCCGTCCCCCCCAAAAGCCCCTCTCCAGTCTCCCTTTTAAACTCGGCCTGAGTACTGTCATCCCTGAGATCTTCTCCTCCCGGCTTGGTTCAAATCCCCGCCCAAATCAACCTCCAATCTCTCAGAATCTTCTCAAATCTCTCAGTTAGGATCTCCCCCACTTGGTTTGAGCTTCTTTCGTGCGAAGGAGAAGAAGAACCAGATTTGGTTCTGTTGACTTTCAAAATGATTGACCGGTCATCGGGTCGGATCCGACTTGACCCGACTCGACTGACTCGGTTGGTCAAATTCGCTCAAATTACCCTTAAAAGATCAAAATTAAGCAAATTAAACCCCAAAATTGAATTCTACGGCACGAAATCTATTAGAAAAACAAGTTTACATGCCATGAATCCCAGGAATTGACATAGAAACCCAACTTTTTAAATTTGACCCGGGTATCCATTTTGCAAAATCCAAACTCTTAATGTCCTTTTTTTGCAACAATTGTTGCCCTACCAGATGATTTCATGAGGTCATAAAAAATCTAAGGGGTGAGCGTCACCCTATTTTCAACTTTAGTCCTAGAAGACTTTTAATTGCATTTTAAGTGTTTTTAGGGACTAATTTGAAAAACACCAAAAATTGAATTCTGGTCCTTTTTAGCGGAATTGACATTCTAAGGAGCTTTTGGACTGGATTTTTAATTTGAAAAATAGAGGGGGATGAAATGACTCCTAAAATGTGAAAATAGAAATTACAAAACTAAAATGGAATTTCTAGAATTATTTAATAATCTAAAAAATAAATTAACAAAAGAATTTCTTGGACAGATT
>JAGVVM010008957.1:0-23204 GCA_019149425.1 Psidium friedrichsthalianum
GCTGAAACTGGTTTTGGTAAAGCAGTCAGAGCCTGGTTTAGTAAAGAGTATAATTCTGTTGTTATAAATAGAGCAATGCTGATCACACGTGTGTTATGAAGAAATCAGGTACTAAAATCACTATTCTCGTTATCTATGTAGATGACATTGTTGTCATAGAGAATAATAGTGATGAGATCAGCCGGTTAAAGACGTTTCTTGGACAATAGTTTGAGATAAAAGATCTTAAAAAGCTTCGGTACTTTCGTAGGATTGAAGTTGCCCGATATTCAAAGGGTATATTTCTCTATCCCAAAGGAAGTATGTCCTTGATTTTTTTATAGAAGTTGGGTTATTGGGATGTCATCCCTCTGATACACTTATTGAGATCGATACTCGTTTTGAAAAAAGAATGGTGATCCAGTGGATAGGTCATTATCAATGATTAGTGGGCAAGTTGATTTATTTATCACACACCCGACCTGATATTACTTTTGCTGTGAACCTAGTGAGTCAGTTTATGCATGATCCATACTCTACTCATATGAATGTTGTTCTTCAGACCTTCGATTTTAAAATCTGCTCCTAGGAAAGGGATTCTTTATCTCCTCATGATGGCTTGAAGGTTGAAACTTATACAGATGCTGATTGAACTGGATCTCCAGACTGAAAGTCTATTTCTGGTATTGTACTTTCTTGGGAGGAAATCTTGTGACTTCACGCAACAAAAAACAGAACGTGATTGCTCGATCTAGTGCTGAAGTAGAGTTTCATGCGATGGCACAGGGAGTTTGTGAGTTGTTATGACTTAAAGGATTACTTGAAGATCTTGATGTATCCATTCATCTTCCTATAATGCTATTTTGTGATAATAAGGCAGCCATTAGTATTGCTTACAATCCCATACAACATGACCGTACAAAACATGTGGAGATTGACACACTTCATCAAGGAGATTTTGGAGAGTGAATTAATTTATATGCCTTTTGTTCAATCTTCACCAAAGGAATAGGGAGTAAATCGTTTCATCCTATTTTAGTCAAGTTGGACATGTGTTATATTTATGCTCCAACTTGAAGGGGAGTGTTGAGAATCTTTGGACATGGGGCATATTTGTCTATTTTCTTTATTATTTTATGAATAGTAGCAATAAGGCAATATTGTAATTCTTGGACCTTTTTAGCTTTATTATAAATAAATAGCTTGAGGTCACATTGACCTAACCAAGCATTCAGTTCAGTTTTTTTTTCTCTCAACATTCTAATAGGGACTTAAGCCTGCAGTTTGATAAAATATGGTGCAGTAAAATAGTTTCTCAACAAGGTGATGCTAACTACCAGCTGCAGCTACAACTATTCCAAGACATTATTAAGATACAAATTTAGAGTCAGCTTAGGTAGAAAACAAAGCTTGCGGACAAAAATCACAGAATTGAACCTATCCTAAAACAAAGTCGTCACCTGACAATTGGCAGAAACCCGTAATGCGGGATTTAGCACGAGTGTCATTGAGGATAATTTCTTCATAGCTTACATAAGAGGCCAACAAACAGAATGATGAGATACACGAAATGCATACCTCCTGCTTGTTTCCAAAATTAGATACTTATTGAATTCACCCCTCCAATCTAGACTTTGATGCCGCATCCACAAACACTTGGATATCCTTATGAACCCAAAGGAGGACAAAACCCTCTTGCTTACAACAGTTGGGTTTAATTCTTACATCTAATCGAAATGCATCAAAAGTCGGAAAGCCTCATCATTGGTGACCAGTGCATAATCAAATCCAAGACCATCTGCACGCTCCTGAAACTCAACCATCTCTGTTTGAGTCACTTGGATTCCAACCAATACATTTGCACCAGTTTCACCCTGTTTAAGTGCAGATCAGATTTAAGGTTTGAACCAAAGGATGACAATCAACAACAACTTGTATTCTTGAGCAAGAAAATCAGAAATATGTACCTGTCCACGGTAGTGAAACAAACTAATGTTCCATCTAGGACTGAAGGTATCCAAGAACTTCATCAGAGCACCAGGCCTTTCTGGGAACACAAAACGACAAAGAACCTCATCTTGAAGGTTTAACCGGCCCCCCATCTGTAAGAAAAGAAAAGATCAAAGCCATCTTAGCAGCCTAATCATAGCAAGGCCCTCTGTTTTAGGCACACTACCAGATATTAATATGATGTATAAGTTATTGGCGAGGGAAAACTAAGAACAATATTCCAGCAACTGGTCCAAAAATTGAGTTTCAAGAGGAAACATGGATCGACTATTCTAGATTCTTCACCATAAAACTAAAAGGACATTGAGCTAATAGAAATCTTGGAGGGAAAAAACAATAAAGAAGAAGAGGGCCACATAAAGAAACGGGTTCTTGGCCTTCAGGAAAGCGGGATCACATACACACTATCCTTTTATTTTCTAAACCCTCTTTTATACGTTTTTGGGTGGTTTGGGGGGGGGGGGGGGGGGGGGTTTGAGGAAATCTCTGCTTATTGTTGCATACCCATTTTGTTGTCATACAAATTGCTAGCATATTCTCATCTCTTCAGAAAGATGTCGGTCAAAGTGAAGTAGTTACCAGGTAACGCAGATGATCTTTGACCAGATCATTTCCTGTGAGATTGTAAGTTTTCAGATGAGAATCCTTCATCCTCTTTTGCATCTGTTCTAGTTCACTTACTGTGTGAAGGCCAACACTGAACAGGATAATTACAAAAGTGTAAGCTTATACATCTGAATTACACAATAAAGACAAATACTACAATTACACTTCAAGGGTAAAACACCTCTTTGTTTCCCATTTGAATTTCCTAAATTATCCTTTCACCCTTTCTTTGATACCCAACCATTTCATAGATAACCATCCACTTTCTCTCTCTTCTCACAATTAGATTTCCTTAATTATCCTCACTTTCGTATACCCACTTATTTCATACAGAACTACTCATTTCTCTCTATGCATAACTACCAGTGCACGTGCCTTAACCCTAGTGATATCATTCAGACTAAACACCACATCAACAGGATATTTTTTTTTTGGTTGACAGAATCTTTTAAAAGCCCTGCCTTCTTCTCACTGCTGACAAAGATCGACAAGTCATTACCTGTACAGTACTACAGCCTCTTTATCTGAATTACATCGATATTTGAACTCCGTTATATTCATCGGGCCAACCTGCAAAACCAAATGCCCATCAGTCACAACCGTCATTGACACAGCTCCTGTAAGAAAAGCCAGACTAAATCTTCAGCAATACGTGCCAATTCACAAACCGCTTGTAGCTTCCAGGCTTCTCAGGCAAAACCGTTGCGAGCACTGCCTCTTGTTGCCTACCCACGTTTGCAAGTTCAGTCACCACCCTCAACTTATCAAAATTCATGTTTGCCCCACTGGTTATTGCAACAACATTTTCCCCCTTTACACCATAGTACTTGCAGTATGCTTCTGCTCCAGCAAGCGCCAGAGCACCCGCAGGTTCCAGGATATTCCTTTTCTCCTCAAACATGTCCTGCAATATAATATACAGACCTTAACCAATTGAACTGCCACACGACAATCACCATTCTCAACAAAAGAAAATCTTAAACACTGTGACAACAATTTTAAGAAACAGCCTAAGAGCATCACCTCAAAAAGAGTGTAAACCATGGTAAAGATGATTTCAAAAGGCATAAGCAACATGTTACTTTCAATCCTCTCCAAAGTGGAAAAAAGGAATGGACCCAGATCAACTAAATCTACTAGCTAGAATCTGTCTTCAAAGACCTCATGCAGAAAATTCCGATATTATAGCATACAAGATCAGCTTCCTAGCTCAAGATTTCTTTCGTGATGTTCCCCATTGATCATAGCACATAACTAAATGTTTGACAGTGTGATCAAACACCACTCCCATAGTTATTGATTCCTATCATGGCTTATCAAAGTATGTTAACCTGAATCTCCAGAACTCGCAGTATGCATATCCACTTATATCCAACCTCTAATAGCCTTCAGTAAACTGATCATGACCCTTGAAAGATGTCTCTGTACAGTCAAATTTAAAGGTTGATCCTTCAAGACTCACAAGAACTATACTGTAAGAAATTTCACCAAAAGAATTTGACAAGTACAATAGCATGTAGCCTGTAAACCACATCAGCTTTATTTTAAATTACCTTTATTGAGGCACATATTGCATCACGGCTCACAAGAACGATGCCATCTACCAACTCTTTGCACAGACGAAAAGTTTCTTCCCCAACCACTTTACCGCTACACCATCAGCGAAACCTCCAACCTGGTCCAACATTATTCTCTGGCCATGATGAAGTGACAATGCCATAGCATTCGCGTCAGCAGGCTCAACCCCAATTATCTTTACCTGCAAAGGTATAATCACATGAAAAAAGATCCAATGCTGTTATAGAAAAGTAAATCTACTAAACCTCTCCAAACACATATTTTTGGGCCGAAGAGGAAGAGAGTATACAGCTTAGTTACTTCATGATACAAACTAATGACCACAAGAAGAGTAAACTGAAGCTATTTCCTGAGAGAGCAGAGCAAAGGAAAAGCACGAATTCAAGATAGAAAAGCTATGATCCCAACAAGTTTAGGCTGATTGAGAACATGACAAAGAAACTGAAATTATTTCTTGAGAGAGCAGATAAAAAGGAAAGCAAGTGCCCATGTTGAAAAGCCATCATATGCTCATAGCAAAGATAAGGGGTTCTGGCAAGATTAGGCAGCTTTAGAAGCTGTGTACTCTGAATGCTTATAGCAAAAGAACCATCTCCGGCAATGGCACACCAAGAAGAGGAAACATGGTACCTCTCAAGTAGACTTTGAGATTATGTCAGCAATGTTCTTCATTGTGCCTACAAGATCCTTAATAGCTTTTTCCAACAGGACATACAACAGTTTCATTCAGGGAGGAAACAACTATTAAAGCCACTCAATTTATACTGAAATAATCAGCAAAAACAAAAATTACTGGTCAAGTTGGTCTTAATGTTACTGCAATGAAACCCACAAGATGCTCTCTTAGAAAGAAGCTAAAAGATGATGGTCTTCAATAATATATGTCAGCAGAAATAGGCCGCCGGATCAAGTTTCCTTACTTATTATCAGAATAAATAAAATTGGCCATAAGCGTCCAGGATATTTTCATTCTCTGTGGAACCACATGAGATTATCGAGTTAAGATATCTTACTTTGCTCATCAAATCAATGCTAAGGACACTTACTAGCCAGAGGAATCAATGTTCGTGTTGATTTCTGTGTCTTCATGCCTACAAAAGCTTATCCCTAGTACAATGAACTCATTAGCAGTTCATTGTAAAAACTCCTCCATTCGAGTCATTGTATGCTTGTTTTGCTTGTTTGGTATTTTACCCTTGGGAAAAGGACGCTAATAGTCTCTAAACTTTGGTCCAATTTGCAATGCCATCCTTGGACTTTTGATTTGTTCAATGTGGTCCTTGGACTATTCCTACGTAATTCAATCCAATTTTTTAACTTTCAATTTGATCAATCTAATCCGTTGACTTTCCATCACGAAGTCAAATTAGTCTTTTGTTACTATTCACAAGTTTTCATAGTTACACTATTGACCAATTTTAGAATATTTTTTTCATTTCAATCCATTTCCTAGATGCTATGTTTTATTACCTTTTTTCCATTCTGGTATTTATAAACATTAATATAATTCCATTCCATTTACGGTTATATAGGATTCCTATTGCATAAGAATATTTAATAACACTATTGATTTACTGTGCTTGTATTAATCTAAATCTTCCAGTTTTTTACATTGACAAAGTTTTCAAGTTCTAGTGCTTTGTGTTTTCTTAATTAAATTTGGTTAAATATGTAAATAGGGAACTAAAATAGCATAAAATATCAACTCAATACAACTCTAAATGAGGTTCATAGAGCTCATAACTAATACACTTACATGGAACTATCATAATATTAATAAAGACCAAAAATGTAAAGAAGTAATAAAAAATAGTCGTATTTTTTTGCCGATTTAGGAAATTGATTGAAATGAAAAGATATAATAAAATCCGAGTAATAGTGTAATTATGAAAACTTTTTAAGTTTTATTTGGAAGGTTGAGGGACTAGATTGAACAAATTAAAATTTTAAGAACAATATTGAACATTTAAAATAGTTCAAGGATCATATTGAAGAAAATTAAAAGTTCAAAGATGACATTGCACATTAAGATAAAGTTATAAAATTATTTTGTCATTTTCCCTTGTCTTTGCGATGCAATAACAATTGCATCGCTGCAATTCAAATCCACCCTAAGGCTCCTGAACATAATCCTACATGTTTCTTAGACCATCAAATAATCACATATTCAGATAAACAAGCTGCTTCTAGGCTCCTGAACGTGCTCCTGGCTCAATTTATACTCTTTCTCCATAGAAGAAAACTCGCTTCAGTTTAACCAACATCCAGTAAATAGCAAGCTCGCACAGCATGTGGTCTCCTTCTCATAAACTGCATCTTATAGTTAATAACATTGCCGCCTTGGCTTCTATGTTCATCAGCATAACATGATCTTTTACAAAAGATGAGGGATAAGCAACTGGCATTAAGACATCACGAATGACATAGAAGAACACCAAAAGTGATTTTTTGAAGAACAAACAACCAACCTCTGGGAGAAACCCTCTTAACATAAGCAGCAATACCAGCTATGAGGCCACCACCCCCCACAGGAACAAAAATGGCATGCAATGGACCTTGCATATGACGCACAATTTCCATGCCGATCGTGCCCTGCCCCATGATGACATCCGGGTGATCAAAGGAGGTATAATGTACGCCCCCTCCTCCTCTCCCCGCTTCTTAGCATATGCTTGAGCCTCATCATAGGAATCCCCCACTAGAACCACTGTGCCACCAGCCTCTCAACAGAGCGCCACTGCAATATAAGAACACCATATGTGATAACGCGATCACCACACCCACCAATAAAAGTAGACAGATCAAATGATGCAATTATGCCTTGATCTCTGGCGTTGTGAAGCATTGCAATTACAGCACTGAATTTAGTCTCTTGGCACAGCAAGGGCAACTCCTGGGCAATGATCCCTGCTGATTGAGTCATAATTGAAGCCCCTTTTGTCCAACTGTGTGCCCTCGGAGCTTTGCCATCATGTTATAGGCACCGGGAACGGAGTTTGAAAGAGAACCCTACCAAAAGGAGAACAAGTTTCTACATTCACCTTCGCATACTTCACGACGAACCCAATACAAAATTATACTCACCATTCAATCCATTTCCAAATATGCCAGAAAAAGCCAACATAATTATAATGTTTAAACGAACTAGAACCAGATTAAGGCTTGGGGATGCTCTTAAGGATTCTACAATAATAGCCTCAGCTACTAGATTTTCATGAACCTTCCACTTACTTGATTCTGCAGTACACTTGAAGATTCTTCTGTCATCCTTAATGAATAAGTACTGGTGAGGAAACTCAAAGCCAACTCAGAACAAAGCCAGAGGAGAATCCAAACATTAGTCCACACATCATAGGTAATTACGTCGACAAATAATGCCGTGAACTGATCCTCCAAAGAATCGGCAGCTTGCTGCTACTTCAAATAAGACCACACCCCCCCCGCACCCCCTCCTCTTTTCTCTCTCTTCTCCCTTTGCCCGTTAAAAATATTATATATAGACAATCAAAACAAAACACTCTGCCAATCAGAGGGAAGGAAAAAGTGACTTTCTAAAGGCACCAAAGCTTTCAACAAACACAAACTAAGCAGTTTAAAGTACCACAACGATTAGACGTACCCAAAATCTTTCCAGAACACTGCTTCGAAAATCAGTTTTCCAACCGCAAAAGAAGGATCATTCCTTTGAAGAGATTACCAAATCAACGTGAGTGCGCCAAAAGTACTCACGGGCTGCAAATCCGCTCGCTTGAGCCACACATTCACTTCCCCACCTCCTCAGAAAGCTTCGCGCGTAGCTGCAAGGCGGAGTCTCCTTTCGCGACGTCGTACACCTTGGACGACAAATGTTTGGTCAGATAGCTCATGCATTGGTGATGTTGTTGTCTCCGGCCCCTTCGGCAGCCTGCGATCAGGCACGCCCCGAGGTAGCCCTGGCGGGTAACTGGAGGGAGCTGCGAGACCCGGGGAGGGGGCCTGCTCCGACGAAGGGCGGCGCGACGTGGGCGCCCTGCGGCGGATTTCGCGGGAAGCCGAAAGCGACGGGGACACCTCGCGTCTGCTTGGAGACGATGCTCTCACAGCGCCTCCGCTGGTGTGTCCCTTAGGCTGGGCGGAGAGGTGCGGGGCACGGCGGCGCCTCGGCGCCGCAAGCCGAAGGTGGGGAGGAGCGGTTGGCGCCCTTGGAGAGCCTCCATTGGTGAAGAAAGAGAGAGTGTGTCTGGATGGATTCGCGTGGGAAAGTGTTGATCCGCGAGAGAGAGAGAAGAGAGAGAGAGAGGGGGGGGGGGGGGGGGGGGGGGGGGGGGGGGGGGGGGGGGGGGGGTGGGTGGGGGTGGAGAGGGGGGGGGGGGGGGGAGGGGGGGGGGAGGGGGGGAGAGGGGGGGGGGGGGGGGGGGTGGGGTGGGTGGTGGGGGGCTGTGGTGGGGGTGGGTTGGCTGCTGCTGTGAAAACACGGTGGTGGCTGCACAGAGAGAGAGAGAGAGAGAGAGAGAGGGTGCGGTTGTGGCTGCTGCTGTGAAACACGGTGGCGGCAGCGAAATGATGGGGGAGCTTATAACGTTGGTGGGCAAGAGAGATTTGGATTTGTCAAGTCAGTGTTGTTGACCCAAAAAAGAAAAAAGAGTATGTGTTTCACTTTTTCCTATTTGTGGGATTATCAGTCATAAAAAAAAAATCCCATATCACGAATAAATGCTAATAACGTAATTGTCTAGAGTCGTCATAATTAAAAGCAATTTAATCTGATTCGGGCCGATTTTCGGAGCTTTAGTATGTAAATACTTTTATAACTTTAGGAAAAATAATTCAATTACGAATTTGAAATATCTTTATTTTCTCAAATAAGAATCGAAAGTAAACTTTTATTTCAAATAAAGATTTGAAGTATCTTTTTCTTTTTTTTTCAAAAAAGAATTTGACGTAGAACTGTTTAGGTGGACATGGCAGCTTCAAATAAACGATTTCCTTTATTTCTTTTTTCCTTTTCTTTTTTTATTTTTTCTTTTTTTTTCCCGATGGTCGATGTCATGTGCAGATGAAGTGAGACTTTCTTATTCTAATTTCGTGTGGCCAATTAGCTCATAGACTAATCAATTTCCAAAAAAAAAAAAAAGAGGGAATGGACTTTCCACCACCCATCTTCACAAAATTTATTGAATCACAATATATAATAAAGATGAAAAGTGTACACTACATATGCATTGTTTTACCCCATTTCTGTTAATTTAAATTGTTACAAATTACAGTTTATCTAACATGATACCAAAGAACAGATCGAGAGTTCAAACCCCGGCTCTCTCTCTCTCTCTCTCGATTTTTCCCCCACTTGTAATTCTGCCTATTCTTCTTTCCCTGGCTATATGTTCGACGCGAGTATAATCAATATCATCTAATTGTGGCTTTCTAAGGATGATTTCATCTGGGCATTTTCCTATTTTCTTTTGTGAGAATGTTGTCCCTCAAGAGTTGATTTTTGTGAACACCTTTATCGCAGATTTTGTATGATTATGTTATTGGGTAATCATTCTTGGTAGCTAATTTGATGGGTAATGATTCTTGGGAGCTAATTTGATGCGTTGATTCTCTAACACTACTAATTTCAGACGACAAATCATATTGCCTTTAGCATGACTTAAACTAACTTGTTTTTTATATGGACTTCTAATTAAGGTTTTTTTCCCCTTCTTCATTGCTAGTGGAATATAATTGTGGAGAGTCAAAAGTTTTATTTGGTATTTTGATGGTGACCCGTGCTTTTTCACAGCGGCACGGAAAAAGAATGGATGGACCCGTTGGTCTTCTACGCATTGAGGCTTATCTCAAATCATTACGTACGAACTTTCAAGGTCAGGCAGGGATTGGCTCAGGCTCGGTCGAGCCAAGTTAGGTTTACTCATTAACTACACTTGCCCAAATTAGGTATGATCGGTACCAGAGCAGTTCTATTGGATTGGTAACATGCATAAAAAAAATACACTATAATTACTTACTTATCAATTATCCTCTTGAAGAAAATATTTTCTTTGCATTGCATCAAGACAATTAGGACTTAGGTTGAAAATTTTTGTAACTTCATTGAGTGATGGACATTGCACTGTAAGACTTTTTTTAACAAACAAACATTATGTTACTTTTAAAAAAAAATTTAAAAAATTGACCGCTCCGGTTCGGTCTTATACCTTTGAAACCGAGAACCGGACTGGATCCCGTAGAACCAGGAACCGGATCATTGGTCCCGGTCCGGTCCGGCCGGTCTTGGTTCAATCGGTCCGATTTGTTCGCCCCTAGCCCAAACCACCAAAACAAGCCTTCAAGTGCTTGTGGCTTTGGCCAACCCTAGGCGAAAATTGCAAGCCGTCAGATCCCTGATCATGTATATTACAAAGCATCACATTACTTGATGAATTAGTTAGGCAGAGAAATTTTAGTATTCTTAATATTGCTCAAACTAATTTAACTCCTTTTGTAACAAGACTACTTTCCGTGGTCCGTTCTATGCCGCCTGAGGGCACTATGCTCTCTGGGCTACCCGATTATTCTTTCTTTTCTTGTCTTTTTCTGTCGGAAAAAGTAAGAAGCATGTAAGATTTATTTCATAATCAAAATAAAAAAGAGACAAAAAGATGGTAGCATGTAACATTACTTTGCTCGAACAGTTCTTTGGTCTTGAGGAGCAAATCCTCCTATCGTGACTTGTCGCAAGTTTTTGCATTTTTTCCATAACTACCATGCAAAATATCGTATCACTTAAAAGCTTTACATCAACTAGCAAGATTTACTCCTTTTTTTAAAGGGTTAATAGCATGAAAAAAAAAACCAAAACTAATACATTTGTGACAAATTTATCCAAATTAATTTTTTGACCACAAAAAATCTCGAACTGATATATTTATGATAAATTTACCCTTCGTTAATTCCATTAAATTTTACTAACAAATTGTCGAATTGAATGACACATAACACGTGATAATTAATGGATATATCAACTTAGGATTTTTACCATTCGTTTATCATAAGTATATCAGTTTGGAGTTTTTATTTTCCTTTGCCACATGTATACCATTATGGGAGTCGTTGTGCCCGACGCCGAAATTGAACTTGCTAAAGCTACGACATGGTCATTATGAAAACAACTTTAGAAGCTAAAGCAAGGTGATGTAGAGATACCAGGGAGGGGGACAATAGGAAGTATAAAGTACAAAAAAAAACAAAAACAAAAACAAAAACAACCAAACAACCAAGCAGCCAAACAAACATTGAAATCGCTATACCCGAATGGGAGCAAGACTTGGAAACATAACAGAGAAACCGGACACGGCTAGGGAACTTCGGAAAAGACAATGAGGACAACGGCGGTTTAGCTACCTTGTTATGCTTTTCTCTTCTCCTCCTATGTCGGCGGATAAGTAGCCTAGTGCACGAATGCTATTTTATGGTGTATGTAGATTACTAGGTAGATTACCTGATTGGTGCAACTAACTCTTCATGAGGTAATTCTCTGATTTCCCATGGTGAAAGAGTTTCTGACCAATTCGAAGCAAAAGTAAATAGGTGCAGAGTTCCAATAAAAGGAACCATAGACTTAGAGCCGTCAATATGGGTAAATGACCCATTTTTTACCCTTTGGACAAATGGGTTATATATGGATTTTAAGTTATTAAAAGGCTGAATAAAAATGGGTCCAACTAATTTAAATTGAATCAAATGGGTTAAAAATGGTCACACACTAAAATTCATTTTCGATCTATATTGGACCCATTTTTGACCCATGATGAAAAGACCAGCTCCTATAAATTGCAAATGGGCCTAGAGCCTCAAAGACTCAACTTGGTTATTACTATTATTTTTTATTTTCTATTTTTATAAGTGAATGAAAGAAATAAGAAAAGAAAAATAAAATTAAAAAATACAAAAACTGTTGGTTGACCTCCAGACAACTACTGTCGTCCACTATTGTAAGTTGCCAGTCACCCATTGTTGCCGGTCACCACCACCCGCCACCTCCAATTGCCGCCGCTTGCTGCCTCTGATTACTGCTGCCAATTGCCGCCGCCCTTCGCTGGTCGCCATCATGATTTCCTTATGGTTGACTTAACAATTGGGATATTAGTTTCACCATACAAC
Source organism: Psidium friedrichsthalianum (assembly GCA_019149425.1). NCBI lineage: Eukaryota > Viridiplantae > Streptophyta > Magnoliopsida > Myrtales > Myrtaceae > Psidium > Psidium friedrichsthalianum. The sequence continues at coordinate 12,298 of JAGVVM010008957.1, forward strand.
TAATACTGCCGCCAAGCCATCGTTTGTGGAGAAAACTCTAGCTTCCGTAGCAGAAGCGCTTTGTAGGTTAATAGCCAATCGGATCGGCAGCATTCACAGCAGATGAGATAGCTTCCTATAATTTCACAAGAACCATGGCATGAGGTATGCAAACTCGTGGACTTTTTGTGGATTATGTTGGGGGAAATCTACCAAAGCTAGGTAGATAGATAGACTGCTACGTTCAAAAAAGAAAGACTGTCTGGTTGTTGCCATGTCGAATGGAGAAGGAGGGGCTTCAAGGGCAAAAGTAGCAAGGCTTGTTGAAGCAAACCTAGATAGAAGAAACGGTGGGGAAGGTAGGGATGGGTGGTCTAGGAATAGCAACAGGAGAGGGTTCGTAGCTTCCTTATCCCTCTTCCCCGCGCCTATCTGTTGCCTGGACCCCAAAAAGATGCGGAACTCCAGTCATCGAAGAAAAATGAAAAATAAAATAAATTTTTTAAAAGTAAATTTTTTACTAGTTAAATATTTTTAAAAATAAAAATTTTGAAAAAATTAGAAAAAAGGAAAAATTTTCACTAGATTTTTTACTCCATGAAATTATTTTAATAATAACATTTTTATTTTATTTACTATTTTTTATTGTTTAATTTACTTTTTTTATTTGATGTGAAGTTTTTATCTAGTAAAATATATATGTGAAGAGTTTAAAATATGTTAAATTAGTTATACATTTTTTTATTATATAATATTAGTGTGGTTTGATAGTATGGGTCAAAATGAATTGGGTCGGGTATGGGTTGGGTGCATGTCGAGTCGGGTATGGGTTGATTTTGGAGCAGGTCGAATATAGGTTAGTTACAAATCGAGTTGGATATGGGCCATTGAATATGGATCAAAATGGATTAGACGGACCAATATATGTTAGACCATATTCAACTCAACTCAAACCCGACCCGACCTACCTTTTTGACACATCTACACCATATTGTTCTTCAATATGAGATTTGGTAATATCTTGAATGAATTCGGGGACCTATTCAAAGGAATTCTTACTGCCATTTGCTTGTTACTTCAATTCAATTGATATAATGAAAATCATTTTCCCTTTTTTAGTTAGACTTTTGGTGATTCTAAAAAGAAAAAAAAAAGGAAAATCAAGAGAAGAGGCGGTAGTTGTCCATGCAAGCAAAAGCATCAAACCTCTCTTGTTCGGAACAATAGAAACACAACGAAATGGTAGCAACCGTACTTCATAATAGAAGGATTTGGAAAAAAAAATGTGTATAAAATTGTCCCTCCTAAAATGATTAATAAATTGGCAATAGTTAGGAGATGTGGCCTAGTGGTGAGCGGAAACAAGGTTATTAGACACTTTAAGGGAAAGTCTGGCTAGAAGCACACGTGCAAGTTTCATCGAGGGTAACTAATGACGACAGTCATAGGGAAGATGATACGGTTGGTCAACATTTGTGTAAATTATGTTGATAGCTGTTTGATGATTATGAAATGACCAATCTTATGAATGAATATCACCAAACAACTCCCATTAATTGCATTAAGACTCTGTTCATTTCGTAAAAAATATCTTTAAAAAAAATTTGAATTTTTCGTCGTTCACTTTATGAAAAATAAATGGGTCAAGAGGAAATCAGTAGGGAAAATGATTTCCTCTTTTTGAGAAGAAGAAAATATTTTCCCTCATATTTCCTTCCTCCACTCCGTCACATCCTTTTTCTTTTTATTTATTTATTTAATTTTAAAATCAAATTTTTTGCATTTTAAAATTCTCTCTTTTTTTTTTCCCATCTTCTTCATCCAATCACCAGCCATGACCATGGCTGGCGATCAACCGCAGGAGAGAGAGGCTTGAGCTCGCCAACCTGTGGTAGGGCGAGGCCTTGCCTATGGCCGGTCACGGCTGTTGCAATGGCTGAAGAAGAAAATAAAATAAAATAAAAGATAAGAAAATAAAAATTTAGTAATTTAAAAAAAGAATAAATAGAAAGAAAATAAAAATAAAAAATTACTAAAAGGCGTGCACGGGAAAATCAAATCTGATTTTTCATAACGAACAGCAAAAAATATTTTTTAGCTCTTTTTCAGATTTGTGCTGAACACCGGAAAATATTGTTGTTTTTTTTAAAATGACTTTCTGAAAAATATTTTCCAAAAACATTTCATTTTCCATGAAACTAACAGAAATTAAAATTTTCACTGCTACTTCTTGACCTTGACCCAACTATGAAAGAAAGATCTTCTTCAGCTAACGAGATTAAGAAAAAGGAATATCAGGTGGCTTAATCGAAAAGATAACTGGCCTAAGGGGAATCCGCCTTTAGGTCTATGTAAAATCAAGAGTACTTGCACCTTTCGCGGTTCGACCTCAAGGCACAATCCACCTCTATTGCTTTTGGTTAACACAAGAAAAATGTCATACTATAATTACTATTTACCTAGTTACTAAAAGAACCTATTAGGTAACATTTCTCTTTTTCTATTCTTTTGTTCCTTAGAACAGAAAAAGAACAAAAGTCTATTTATATATGTCAGTTCAGTTTTCTGTTCCCCGAAATAAATTGATGGCCAATGTATAAATTTGGAAGATAAACAAAAAAGTGAAAAAATTTACTTGTTTGTTATTGAGAACAAAAATAAAAACAATATTATTTTAGAAGAGTAAGCATAGCCCAATCCACATATACCTAAAGTTATAGAGACGAGGACATCCATATATGCACTGGAAGCTGGCAAAGCTTGTGGAGCATTATCAATGTCGGATGATGAATCGGGGCCGGTTCTTTTCCTTTTTTTTTTGTTAAGAAATCATTTAAACTTTTAGCTTCTTTAGTATACTCGTCATCAAAATAATGTTAAGATAAAATCAAAACAATAAATTTGATTTCTTTTTAATTTCTGCGTTAAGATTTTTCTTTCAACACCCTCGAATACATTTTACAGAAAACGCATCGAAAATTTGTATGCAGCATGAAAGAGTTGACAACATCGAATTTTGTATAGTTACTAAATGCATTCTTCTGTTCAAAAATTCATCCACGAAATATAAATAGAAAATACTATTTCTGATTAGAAATTGAGAAATAGATTTATCAATTCCAATTCTTTCTTTTTTTATTGATTCTTTTCCGATCGAGATATATGGATCCACGGATCTATGTGTCTATATAGATTCTCTGTTCATGAATTAACGAAAATGCGCAAAAACTCTATTTGCTTCGTTAATTTAAGGAGTCAAATGATCTTTTTTTCAAGCGAATAATATGATAAATACATCAAATATTTGGCATTGGCGGATGGTAAAACCTACGGAAACACGTATGGATACAGTTCCCAAAAATAGGAATGCCGCCAAGTGCGCCCTAGCTGATCGGTCAGAATTTAGTGGCCTTTTAGACATGCGGGTCACATTCAATAATCAATGACAATTGGACCCGTCACTCGACAAACTAAGTACGCAAATCAGTCTTCGCACGCACGGGCCAAACCCTAAAGATTCTCTTCAAAAGAGTGAGTCAAAGAAATCGGCTGACATCGTCCTTTGTTTTCGCCCGGACAAGCATTGACCTTCGCTGTCGAGCTCTCGACAGAGTTCGTGGTCAAGACAAATGTCTATGTATATGGGCAGATCAATCGTGTTCAGGTACATGATTGTTGAAGCACGGTAGGCTGGGTAATATTATGCCTTGCCAAAAAAAAAAAAAACGTAACAAGACTGATTATTTTGTGTAAAGGTTTTTTTAACACATCGAACTTAGGAACTTGTCTCGCTCTGTTTTTAAAGAACGACTTGACTGATAACGTGGTCCGAAAAGATGCCAAGGGCCGACGTTGCTGCTGGTGCTCTAAATAAATGAGGAATGGCCAAAAGGGTCACGGATTTGCTAAGTCAAGACAACTTCACAAGAGGACGGAGTCGCTGTTGTATGGTGACTTGTCCCTACTGTTATGGTCTCACGTGAAGTGGGGTTCTTCACGTGGATATTACAATCAAGCACCCTCGAAACACGGTTCACGCCTCCAACGTGGCTCATGCCTCGAAAGATCAATGTGCATTCCGTGTTTTCTGCTTTTGTTTCGGCCCTCGTTGATACGGAAAAGGGTCTTTTCACTGTCAATGGTCCAAGCACCCTCGAAACAAAGGCGAACGCCTCCAATGTGGTTCACGCGCTTGACATTAGTTGACAATAGAAAGTTCAGTTTGGAACATATGCTTTCGACCTTGGATTGATCTCTTACAATCTTATGGTTGGACTATCATTTGATTAAGTCTTGCTCAGGCTTAAACTCGAAACACATTTTTAGTAATGATTTTCATAATAAAAAAAATGTTACCTCGTCCATCATGCTATCACAAGATTGAGCTCGTTGTACTTGGAACTAAAACCACGTGCTCAAGTGCCTAGAGAATTTGGAATATATCTCCTTCACTTATCCTTACAATGGAAATAATGGATAAAGAACAATCTGTGCAGTTAAAATGACGAGAAAGAAGTGGAGTATGAAGGAAAATTTTCACGTCCTCTCTTCTCCAAAGACTTATTGATGTTTTTAGGAGGGTGAACCATTTATCTCTAGACCGAAATAGGGGGAGTGAACTACTCTCCTGGGAAGGTTATAAATCACCAAGCACTCTTATTTGTCTTTTTTTTTTATATTATTATAAGAAGTTCTCGAGAGCAAAATTGTATAGATAATAGAGTGTCTTTAATAAACGAGTGTGTTATCTTCAATTGAGTCCCTAATCTTTCTCAATAATTGGTATTAGAGCATGCGGTTACGAATTGTGAGCCTAGCCACTAGGGATCATAGTACCTCGGAATTCTGCTAGTGTACATTCTAGGACTATGAAGTTGGTTGGCCTGGTATCAAGCTTACTTAATATAATACCAGGCATTATAACCAAGTCACAATGGTAGACATCTCAAGTTCTGTAAGTGGCATCGAGAAGCTCAACAAGTCTAATTTTAATAATTGGAGTACACATGTTCAATTTCACCTATAGGTCAAGACTGATGGGATATTGTTGCGGCAACAGCCCATACCATACACAGATAATGATGAGTTGAGAAAGTGGAAAACAAAAACTAGTAAGGCGCATTACGCTTTTGTGGTGACTATTATTGTTACAGCAAATCAAGAACACGAAGATCCCAAAGTAGACGTGGGATGACTTGGTGGCACTATTTGAGAGTACGAACGATGCCAAGCTTGGAGATTGAACTACTTCTTGTCTTGCTACAAGACATGACGATGAGTCAATACTTCTCCAAATTTAAGTCTCTTATGAAGAGATTTCAAAGTTGGATCTTCAAAATGCCATCTCAAGACAAGAATGAGAAAAATTATCATTCACCGTTTACGGTTAGAGTGTAGTGGTATTAGTATGGCCACCTGTGAATGTATGAGAGATCTAATAGTTACTGACTTGGAGAGTATGCTAGCCAACCAAGTGGTATTACACATTATTGTCTAAGGTGTTAGTCAAGGAAATGTACTCTTCAGTAATAAAAGAAAGGTGCAAGAGTTAGATGAAGAAACAAATTGGCCACTGTGGGTGGAAATAGAGGAAAGGTCATAGAGATTGGCAGAGGCAACTAGATGGGAGCACTCCACTAGGGAGAAAGATAACAAGAAATAAGGTAAGAACAGCAAGAGGCGAAACAGTCGTTTCTAGATTTGCAGCAAAGTAGGTCTCTTTATAGGGAATGTGATGTAGAAAGTATTAGTAGTGCGTTTTTGGAACTGATTGGATAGGTGGAAATCCCGACGAAAGTCAAAGGAGTGATACACCTAGGATCGTCGGACTCGGAAGTTGACGACTTTGGAACTCAAATTCGGTTGGTGAAGCGAAACGACCTCCTAATCAATACACTCTGCCCTTTGGCTGTGACTGATGATAAATTTTGACGATTCGAGATCATTGTTTTTAATTTTAATTTTAATTTTTTGGGTTTTATTTACCACCAATAGCACTTTTGTAATTTTGGATTGCTGTTAAAGTCATAGTAGAGTTAGGATTAACACCTTATATGAAAAGGTTTTATTTACGTTTGAGTGAGATAGGATATGATATTGAATTTTGAGATTTTCTATTACGCTTTGCGCTATCTTTCCTATTACGCTTGCGCTACATCAGGTGGTATGAGAGCCTATGGTGATTGGTGGAAGAAGCGATGGTCATCGTGACGATGATCAGGAGACTGGAGCCCCGATCTATGGGGATGATACGCTATAACATTTGGAGCAGCGTCTAACGGAAACATCTAGATCAACGAATTGATCACAGACTTCATCGCATCAAAGAATGATTTGATGAAATAGCAAATCGATTTGAAGCTCTCGATGTTGATGTGAACCAAAATAGGCAGCATGGTAGAAGGGTGGGTATAGATGTTGCTCATGGTGACCTGTTGATAGAACCTATTCTTGTCTACAAGCAAAATAATCCTTTATTTTCAGAGAGTTTGGAGGAAGAGGAAGAGGAATACGAATCTGTTGATGAAAAGCATGCTGGCTATGGAGGCAGGCATCGCTATGGGAGACTCGTGAGGGGATATAATGGAAGACGATGTTATGATTGTGAAGGTAACGAATTTAAATTAAAAGTTGATCTATCTTATTTTAATGGAAGGCCTGGAAATAGAAGATTTTCTAGATTGAATTGCTGATATGATAAATCTTCAATTATATGAAGACTGCTAGCTAGAAACGGGTACGATTAGTGGCCTGTAGATTGAAGTGGGTGCATCTGCATGCTGGGAGAGATTGCAGAATAGGAGGGATCGAGAGGGAAAAGTGAGAGAGTTCAAACTTGGCACAGAACGAAGAGGCCGCTGAAGCAAGAGTTCATTCCACTCGACTATCAGCAGATTATTACCAGCAGTACCAATGTTGCCAGCAGGGTAATCGAACTATACTGAGTATACGGCAAAATTTATGAGATCGGCGGAGCAAAATAATCTGTCGGAGACGGAGGGGACAGTAGGTGACCAGATATCTCGATAGGTTAAAACTTCATTCGAGATAAAAATTGGAGTGCAGGTTCTACAGAATCTATCTGAAGCAAAAAATATGGTGATAAAAGCAGAAACGGATGCTGCACGAAAGGGCTAGAGGAAGCGGCTATGAAAATCTTAGAGATAATAGTGCTAGTGGCTTGATAGGGGAGAGCAGATTTAATAATCGCTCTGACATGGAAGATGTTTGGGAAAGATAAGGGCTAGGAAAACATCCTATGAACGAGGCGAATGATAGGGGGATGCAAGCACAAGAGAACTAAGCGCGAACCTAAATCCTTATGCGAAACCAGAGGTGATAAAGTTTACAAGTGTAATTAGTCGAGGCATCGATCTAATGAATGCTCCTCAGAGGAAGACAGTAAACATGGAATGAGAGAAAAGGAGGAAGATAAATATTGCTGTGAATATAATGGTGAGGAAAAATGATTTTGATGTGAGGAAGAGGGGGAAAAAAATGCATAGTGTGAAGGATGATGTTAGCCCCAAAACAAGAAGATGATTTGCAGCGACCATCAATTGTTTCGAACCATGTGCACTATATGGGTAAAATCTTTGCTAAAGTGTTTCATTGATAGTAGTAGTTATGGCAGAATACTGTCGGAAAGGGGGAAGTAAAAAAAGATGGGGAATACCTGTAGGAGAACATCTAACCATATAGAATACTCAAATTTGCAAAAGGGCCTTAGTTGAAATTTGCATTTTTTCAGCGGCAAAAATGAGCTAAATTGACAAGCAATGAACTAGGACATGAGATGAATTTGACCAAGCATAGGGGAGGTGTGTCAACAAATTGTGTAGAGATTTGGACTTAAAGAAATATTTGCCAGGTGAAGAATTGTAAAATACTTAAAAATCTCAGGGGACTAGGTGCAAATTTCCTAACACTCTGAGGGATTATTTGTAAAATAAAATAAAAGAATAGTTAGTAAAGAAATTAGAAATAGAGAAGGACGATAGAGAAGATTGGGAGACGAGTTGAGATAGAGAAGAATAAAGGAGAAATAATATAGGAATACAAGAAGGGAAAATGGAGATGACGAATAGTTAGTAGAAGAAATTAGAAATGGAAGATAGATCGAGGGGCAATTAAAGAAGGAAGAAGGGAACTGCGAGGGGGAGGATTTTTTAGGGAGAAAAATTTTGAATATTGAGAGGGTTTTGCGGGAGATTGAAGAAAAAAACTAGAGAGAAAGAAAAAAATAAAAAGAGAGAGAATTCTTTCTAATAAGAGATCTAAGATGGTGAGAGTTTAAAATAGTGTACCATCCACCAATTTCTCTACGGATCAACACAAGCTACAAGTTCATCCACGTCGTTCGAGCCCGCAATGTGATCCAATAGTTGATACGAGATCTAAATTCGGCAAATCAAATCCGCAAAATCATGTACGATTCCTAACCATTAACATTTTCACGAATGTCGTCTACCTAAATGGAGTGATTTAAATTTCGGATTATGTCATTGTATATTCATATGTTTTATATCCAGCATTGTCGTATTGTCTTGTATTAATTATCTGCATTTTTCGCTTAAAGATGCGAATCCCAATGCGATAGGTTGTCCCTTACTTGGTGGTGTAAAGATCTCCTATATTCCATCTCTTATATTGATTTCTGTATATCAAATCCTAGGAATTAGTGAGCGGAGCCAATCTAATGGGAGGTTCTTATTAACTGGGCTTTCGGTATTTGTATTTTTTACAGTTTAATTTCCTATTATCAACTAAGAATTGGTGGGTCGAGCATTTGCTGGGGTTCTTTTATTACGCTTGCGTATTTCTATTTCTGCAATTTAATTTCCATTATCAAAACCCCAGGATTGATGGGCCAAGCCACCTACTGGAGCTCTTATTTATGCTTTATGTACCTTATTTAGCGTTTTAGTTTCTATAGCCACTCGAATCCCAGAATATGTTAGGCCGAGCCACCTGCTGGAAGGTTTTTTATTTACTTCTTTCTATACTCTATTTTATACGTTTTAGTTTCTACATATCAAACCCTTAGAATCGGTAGGTCCGAATCACTTGTGGAGGTTCATAACACTACACAGAAGGCATTAGCTCACACGTCTTTCGGCTTGGGGAATTTTTAATGTTACCTTTATATACTGCTTTTTATATCATAACTTTTTTAATATTACGTCTATATTAGAATCTTTGTATCGACAATCTATTTAATCGAAACATACCAAAAATGTCATTCATGGTGCAGTTCAATAGTATAGATCATGCATACTTTGCATGCCGCATACGTATTCGCATTGCAATTTTCAATATTTTTTATCCGAACCCTCAGATCGCGATAGGCTCTGACCTCCTACTTGGTGGGTGGTAAAGGTTTCAGTATTCTAGTGACTGGTTTCGTGATGCTCATGTCATATTCGTACGTTTCGAATCCGCATGTCATATTTGTTACATCTTCGTATTCGCATTAGGGTGTGAGAAAACGGGACCCGACGGACCAGGACTGCTCGGATTGAATCGGGACCAGATGGTACGATTCCTGTCTGAATGTGTTCGATCCAGTTCCGGTTCCGAAATTGGACTCGGTGACCTGGCAGTCCGATTCCGGTTTCTAGGGATATAAGATTGGACCTGAGTCCGGACCAATTTTTGATTTATTATTTTATTTTTTATTTTGTATGTAAGTTTGTGACACGTCAAAGGCTAAGACCACGAAACGGAATCTGGCTTGATATGAAGACAGCTTCAGATGTAAATAAAAACTTCTAAGATTGCATATAAAGTGCCTAAAAACGAACGTACATAGCAAGCAATTTGTCGAATTCGGTCCAGTCCGATCTAGTTGATCCGGTCGGTCCATTTGTTGGTCTGGGCCGGTTCGGTTCTTGTGGACGGTTGGTCCGGTTCTGGTAAAATAGGGAATCTAGGACCACCGGTACGATTCCCTGTTCTGAGGAGAACTGATCGGATCGAGAACGATCACCCCTAATTGCATTTACGTAACGTATGTCGTATTGTTATTGTCATTAATCATGCATATCATCAAAATTTTTAAAAAAAATCCCAAAAATTAGAAGGAAGCGGGGCATTTCGACTCGGTCAATCCACTATTTATGATTTTCCTTGCCGGCTTTTCAAAATGATAAGTTGGCCTCTTTAGGCAAATGGTCTTGAAAAATTCCAAAAATTCAGAAAAAACCCCAAAAACTAGAAATGGGCCCATTTCGACTGGCCAATCCTATTTGATGATTTATGCGCGTGTCGGGTCCGCATATCCGCGATTGTATGTCGCATCGGTATGTCTTGTTGTATGCTGTATTGCATATCCACGTTCGTATGCGTTATTTGCATGTACACGTTTGCATGAACGTACGTTCACGTACTAACATATCATATTTTATATATCCCATATCGCATATTCCATCATGCATGTCCGCGTCGTTTGCCAGTATACGTTGCGTGTATATATGTGCATATTCACGTTTCGCTATCCATTGCAACACATAACATCCAAGCATTCATCGAAAAAGTAAAAAAAGAAAAGAAAGAGAGAGAACAATCCACTAGAGCTAGAGGAGGTTAAACCAAGCATGAGTTGCCAAATGAAGGATATCTATGGAATTAAGGTACCAAAAGGGCATTAGGTTTGTAATAACTAGTGTACCAAGTCCCGAAATCATAATCTCTGGTTCGTAGAAGTACAGTTAGTTCTCTTGCTAATTTACTTAGGTTTCTAATGACCCTCACCAAAAAATGATTAGTGACGAAATACCAAATTTTAAAAGTCATTTGAACAAAAAGAAACAAAAGTTGCCAATTCGATTAGAGACTGGGAAGAGTCTTTTATATTAGTCAATCTAATTAATATGCATAAATGATTTTGAATTTTTTCAACCGGTCAAAGAAATTTTAAGGCGTGATAG
>JAGVVM010008958.1:0-19009 GCA_019149425.1 Psidium friedrichsthalianum
ATTTGAGTTTTAAGTCTGGTATACCTGGCAGACGGATTCTTATGTGAAGTTCCCCACTCCGATTTATTTCTATACAACGGATATAGGCTTACCCTTTCAGAGCTTTTATGGTTATTTTGAAGATTTTGGATTGTTCAGCAATGGTTATTTTATGCTTCATCTGCTTAAAACCATTGCTTTGTGACCGTATGCTCGTGGATGGCACCATATTTGTCTTCTGTTTGCCTAAGTTTATACAGTCTATTTTATTTCATCAGTAAAACAAAATCTACTTATGGTTTGGCATGTTCAGTTATCCTTTTTTTCGTTCTACATGGTAAGCATGCTGTATCTTTTATTGGTTTGAGGTTTAATTTCTGGGTGTTGATTGGAATTTGGACATCCATCCACGTAGGCTGTTCCTGACTATGCATACTTTGCCTTCTCTTTAAGAGCTTTTATATGGCATTTCTTGAATAATGAAGTCGTTCTTTTTGTCAAGCACGATGGTCTGAGCTAAAAACGTTAGTGCAATGCAGGTCCTCCACAATATGCGGTCACTGAATACTTTCGTGATGGCTGTTCAGATCCTAGGAGATTTCTTGAAGTACTTGATAACGTCAAGGTGTGGCAGTCCTTCAAACAAACTCTATTCAGAATATGCGATCTACTCTTTATCCCGAAGCATAAAGGCTTTTAGGTCCTTGATTTTTTTTTTTCTCTAAGCTATTGAGTTTTCAATCAGTCTTGATACGTGGTGTTGAACACAGTGGGAGTAGGCAAGAGGGAAACACTGATAGTTGCTTCTCAATTATCATCCAGACATCAATGAAGGTGGTTAATGACTCGGAACTTTGTCTAGAAATTTAGGAAAGGGCAAGGGAAGGGAAGATCCTTTCTCATCCCTCGTGTGCTATTCTTTAAGAGGCTCTTCTCTGTTAAAGAGTGGTGAAACTGGTGGACTTCCTGTCTTGTTTGGAGAGAAACAGTATATTTTCTCAACAAAGTGAGAGTGAGTGTTATGGAGTGGAGGAATTCTTAGTTTGTTGTACAGACAATGAGGAAGGCGGTAGCCAAATTTGAACTTCCTTTGGAATCTGGCTGAGTGCAAGAGCTAACCCTTTTGCTTGACATGTTCTTTTCAGTTAGCGGGTGGAGAATTTGTTGATTGTCCGACCTAGTTTCTGATGAAAAATGGTGTCTTCTTTGACAAATTATTGTGAAACTTTTTATTGGGGTCGAAATTATCACTATAGTCCTCCATTGGCTGTTGAAGGCTGAGTAGGGACTTAGCAGTCTTTGCAGAAAGGATGAACTCTTAGTAAGTGCATGTTGGTCGTCAAAGATGGTCAAGAGAAATTTTATCATGTGGACTCCGCGGGAATTGGTTTTCTCTAGTTTTTTACTGGGAGGAAACCTTGTTCGAAATAATACATCAGGCCGGGAAGGTAGTATAAAATGCATCCAGGAAGAAAGGGATGATTTCATCATCTACAGCTTTCGCTTAAGCATGTATTGTGTACGGATGTAATTCTCATGAAGGATACCGTGTATTATCTAGTCAATAACTCTAGATAATTTTTGGCTTAGCTAGAGGCTCCCTGGGTCAACATTTTACAAATGCAATTTCTGTCTGGTTTTTACAGAGTTTATCTTTGCACAAATGGATCCTGACTGTGTCTTGGCACCTTCACTCTGTTAGTGGGTGTTTGGTGTTGCCATTAGTCAAGCGTTTGCTCTACAATTTTTTCTTAGATAGACTATCACGAAGTATGCAGCCAATACATTTAGAACTAGAAACCCATAACTGCCACAGATGATTGGAGATAACTGGCAAACATGGGATTTGGAAGGTTCCGCCTTGTGCAAAATATGCACTCATAGTCTACCTGCATGAATTATTCATTATATTCTTAGAGAAAATAAAGCATCCCTCATGTGCTTTGTCATCCAACAAAATAATTGTGGAAGAGATAGGTCCAGCTCGTAAAAGGAAGAGAAGTGCGTGTATTTAGCTGTTAGCTTTTGCTCATTTCATTCCATGGGGCGGATCCAAATGTTTGATCTCTTCCCTTGCGATATGTGATATCTAAATAGGAAACACTACTTATTGGAAACCCATAATTGAAACTCTATAAGTTCCAGCAAAAGAGATACCAATTTTACATTATGAGATCCAAAGTTTACATACTCAGGCCATATTTTATCTGTATCATCAAACCAGATCCAGCTCAGATCCAAATTTGCATGAAAAGAGATGTCGATTTTATCTGTACCATCGGGTCATATTTTCTATGATGTTATCTTTCTAATTGTTTATTTGGTTGATTTTATCCAGAGAAAAAGTGAAGAGCTTGCCCGCGCATCTTTGGAGCAGGTTGAGGTTGTTGGCAATGTTGGCAACAAAGCCATGTTAGGTCCTAAGGGAAGTTCTACCGTGGCACAACAAATGAATTCATTAAATACTGCGAGTATTCTTTACACAGACGAGTTTGATTCTTCTGTGGCAACCTTTAATATTGTACGTATTAAACATTATTCATTTTCAAGTTAAATTTCACTGTATTTGATGGAAGAAGGTTGAGCAATGTCCTTAATACTGGTTATATTTTCTAACATGTTGTCGACCCTTTTGTTTATAGGCTGTCATATGGTTCCACCTCCATGAATATGGCAAGGCTTTATCCATCTAGAACCATTGTATAACAACATCCAACCAATAGATGAGGTACTAACATTTGCCTTCTACAGCTCTATTCTCTCTCTCTCTCTCTCCCGCAATTCTCAGCTTACCACTTGTTGTGTATGTGCAAACACAGACTGTAGCTCTTCACATATGCCTTCTGTTGCTGGATGTGGCTTTAGCCTGCCATGATGCTGCAAAATCTGCGGTGAGAAGCTCTTAATATTCTTGATATTGATGCAAAGTCGCTAGTTTCTGATGAAATTGCTTTATGGACATTAAGGGGCTTCTTTTAGTTGAGGAAACGTTTTGGTCTTTCCGATGTTTGCTATATTGAAGGTCCTTGCTTGGCCTTTATTTATGTATATTTATATATATGTAATGACTCTTCCCGCCAGATTGTTAGTGGATAATATTGTTTCACGAGAAGATATATCAGTTTAGCCTTTTCAACCTCTTTGGATTTTGGAATGTTCCTTATCCTTGACAGTGGAGCTAAGTACTACTACAACCAAATTTTTTTAGTTAATGGATGAGCCCAATACCACCAAATTTGTTGGTTTTTAATTCATTCATACTTTATCTATAATTGTTTGTAGTGCTGTACTCCAGCTGTTATTATTATTCTTTTTGGGAATCAAAATATCAATGTTTGACTTTTTATACAGTTTGTTTTTGACCTAATAGCACTACTTGTCCAAGTGAAGTACATTAGCTATTGTGGTGTCAATGGTAGGATAATGAAAATGATGGTGCATTGATAGGACAATGGAACTTAATTCAAGCTGATATGACTAATGTGGCGTGAGTTGGAAAAACTGCTGAGCCATGAGAACATGTTAGCTTATTCGAATTGAGCAATTTATATCTTGGCTATTGAAATTTTTCTCTGTTTTCAGTTTTTCCCTGAGGTTTTGGTGTTTGGAGTTTATTTTGGCACTTTTCTGCCTACACTTTTATAGTGTACGCTGACCTATTTGTTATTGTGGATAAATTTTTGGCAGTAAATATAGTGTAGCTTTTGAAGCCCGTGAGACAACTGCTTAAATGAATTATTCCCTACAAAGAAGTTTTGTGCAATCTCTGCCCTCCTTTTAGGCATATTGACGCATGTTGTGAAACTTTACAGACCAAAAAGGGGGAAAAAAGTCTAGGCTAGATTAATATGGAGTGCCAACTTCAATACAAAAGTGTATTTTCCCTCCCTTTGAAATTTCTTGCATACCAGGATGGGGAAAGGTTCATGTAGATTAGTCTACTGTAGTTTTGGGAATTTAAAATGCCTGTTGCCTTCTTAAGGGACATGAAGATGTTCAACATCTATGGCCTTCGACCAAAGTAGTTAAGATGATTTTCAGTTTCATTGCCAAATGTTTGGGTAATAATGAACATATTGGAACAGAAAATGATTTTGTAGATTGGGGACTTTTGTGAATTTTTTTTTCAGAAGTCATGTTAGGGAGATATTAGCTAGAGAGATTGCAACTTGTTTTCATTAAGATAATTATTGCAGCTTTTGTATTAAATATGCTCGATCACATTTTGGAGCTGCATCTCCATCTAGATAGTAAAAGGGCTGCTCTTTGTTGTTTCCTAGTCAAGCTGCTCTTCTGTTGATTGTTGACCTGCTTATGATTTGGTTATAGCTCTTTTTTTTTTTTGGGGGGGGGGGGGGGGGGGGAGGGAGGGAGGGAGGGAGTCATGGGTTTATAAAATTGTCTTTCAATGTCATTTTGTCAAGATTAGAAATTGTTAATCAGGCAACATTTATCCCAGTTATGTTTGAAATATGTGCAAAGTATATGATCCATGATATAGGCGAAAGATGTTTTGCGTACGATTGTTGAAATATTATTCAAGAATGTGGTTTGCTGATTTTAGACTTTAGTTGTTTAGTATCAGAGACATTCTTGGCTCAAGCTTTCCCTGTCTATGGACTACACAGTACTTATTGAAAATAGGATTACAGATCACTCATGAGTCATTGCTCTCACTCTTTTGAGTTAGGTATTTTAAACACATTTCACCCAAAAGCATGACGTTGGAGTCACTTTTTATTTATGAACTCTTCTTTTAGCTAATTACTTGTGAATTTATTGGTTTTTGTCTTCACCTCCAATCATCTGTATGTACTTGTGTGCGAGTTTAAAAATTGGTGCACTTTTGTCTCCTGCCATACTATTTCATTAGTGTAAAACAACAACTTATTTGTCTTCAGTTTAAGAGCAAAAATATATGTCTAGATACAGGATTAGCTAGGCATTTTGAAACACGACTATAATGTATCTGGGCTAGGGTTCGTAGTATGATTCTAGAGAAATGCTCCAGATGTTTCTCTACCTTTTTCATTTTGTCAACGGATTTTCGGCAAGTTATATGCTGATATTTTGCAATTTGAATTGGCGCACATTCCTGCAGTTGCGTATTTATGTACGGCTGAGACTTCTTTGGTTGTTTAAGGTTGAACTGTTTATGGACTGTAACATGCATCCTGGAACTTCGTATTGTTTTGGCATGTAAAGGAGTTCCAAGGCATATATCTGCTGAGATAAAATGATAAGATTTTTAGTATGCTGCTCTCATTACCTAACTTTAGAGATAAAACACATGTATCACCACTTTTCTTATCGATTGGCATTGCATTTTGTTAAATGGTTCTAAATCTTAGCTTTCTTTATTCATGGCTTCATTTTTTTGATAGTTTCTGCATATTTGGTCCTTAATTTCAGGATGTGCTTAATTATTTAGAGAAAGCTTTTGGTGTTAGTCAAGGCGAGAATGGGAGTACCGTGCAGCAACAATCTGCTAACTTAGTGGGGAAGTCTTCTTCTGTACCTAACAGTTCATTGATTTCAGATGCTTCTAATCAAGAGTCTTCTGTTAGTATAAATGCTTTGGAAAAGCCTTTGTCCAGAACATTATCAGAGGAGACACTAGACTATGAAACTATGCTATCAACTCTCGACATTGGTGGACAGGATGCAGTAAGAGCAATGGGTATTCCATCTTCAGTCGATCTCTCGCGGAGTCCAATTGATAAGACCATCACAGCTGTTGATTTCAAGCTTAAGTTGCAACTGTATAAGGTTCGGTTTTTGCTTCTAACGGGTAATTTGAAGGCAGCAAAGCGTGAAGTCAAGGGTGCTATGAATGTTGCACGAGGAAGAGATTCGTCCATGGCTTTGATATTAAAATCCCAGCTTGAGTATGCTCGTGGCAATTACCGTAAAGCTATTAAGCTTTTGATGGCTCTTGGGGTTTGGACAGAAGCTGGAATCTCTAGCATGTTTCTTAACAATCTAGGATGTGTTTATCACCAACTGGTTAAATATCATTCAGCATCCGTATTTTTTTCGAAGGCACTGTCTAGTAGTTCATCAATTCGAAAGGAGAAGCCTTTGAAGCTGTCTAGTATCTCCCAAGATAAATCTCTTTTCATTGCATATAACTGTGGCATACATTACTTGGCATGTGGGAAACCAATACTTGCGGCACGGTGTCTCCAGAAGGCTCTTTTGGTCTTTTACAACCGGCCTCTTTTTGGTTTCGACTAGCTGAGTGCTGTCTCATGGCTTTGGAAAAGGGACTATTCAAGACTGGCGATGCTTCTGATGAGACTATTAAGCTTTATGTCGTTGGCAAAGGAAAATGGAGGCATATAGCTGTGAAAGATGTACCTGAAAATGGGCTAACACATCTGATTGAGAATGATTGCTCTCTTGGCAGCGATGGTCAGCTTAATCTCTCTCTGAAACTTGCTCGCTTGTGTCTTTTGAATGCATTGTACATAATAAATGAAAGTGAATCAAGTCAAGCCCATTCAAGTTTGCCTCTTGATGGCTCCTTGGATGGAACTGAGTTGACAGAAGAAACAATTTCCGGGAACTCAAACCACAGGACATTGCCTGGTATAGATGGCAAACCATCAAATGCGGGCTTAGGGCTGCTTAATGCTAATGGAGATGTAAAAGACCAGAAGACAGGAATAAGTCAGGAAATTACGGGCGGCTCTCTCTCCATGTATGAAGATAATTGCAGAAGACAATTGAGACTAATGAAGCAAGCCATTCTTGCTAACCAGGCATATGTGGAGTTAGAGTTGGAAAATCCTATGGAGGCCCTGTCATGCGCGTTGTCTATCTTGCAGCTTCCAGATTGTTCCAGAATATACATTTTTCTTGCTCATGTGTATGCAGCAGAGGCTCTTTGCTTGCTGAACCGGACCAAGGATGCTGCAGAACATTTGTCGGTTTATATGTCGGAAGGAAATCAGATTGAATTGCCATATGGTGAAGAGGACTTTGAGCAATGGCGGACGGAACGAATCTTTGACCCCGAAGAGACAAATGGAGGTGTATTAACTGCTAATAATTTTTCTTCAGAGGAGACTCAAGTTCTGATGTTCCTTAAGCCAGGAGAAGCACGTGCTACCCTTTATGCGAATCTCGCGGCCAAGTCAGCCTTGCAAGGTGAACTCGAGACGGCTCAACAATTAGTCGCACAAGCATTAGCCTTGCTACCCGATAGTCGAGAAGCCATGCTGACTGCCGTATATGTACATCTCATGCTGGGGAATTCACAGGAAGCTCTCTCCAAGTTGAAACAGTTTAATCATGTCAGGTTCTTACCCTTCATCTGTACTTTGGATAAATCTTCTTAGTGGCTGAAGTGGTGGTGGCTTTTTATGTTCTCTGTCCAGTCCATTGCGCCTTAGTGGGTAGTTAGAAGTAGATGGATAATCCTCAAGAGGATGTGTAACATGGTATAGCTTGTCTTACAGAATAAATCTGTTTTTCTTTTAATTTTCAAATTTAGGCTTTATTGTTCCATGGTGCGGCTGTGTTTTGGTTAGTCCAGATGCCCACCCCCTTTTCCCATATTTGAGGTGTAGTTCTGATTCAATTACTGTTTAAATAGTTTAGTTGCTAGTGGAGAGATGGGGAAGTGAATTTGCTGTTTTACTATAAAAAGGACATTGAAATTTTTCCTTTCTCCTTTTCACCTATATCAATTTTAGGAGGTCTTCTTTTGAGGGCTTTTCTTTTCAGTGGCTTCTTTCCATTCATTCCATGGAAAATCGAAGGGATATATATACGCATATGATCTTGGTTTGATTTTATTGTTTCGGAGTCTTCCTTTCTGGGCTTTAACAGAAGTTGGTCCTCTTCTTGTAATGACTCATCTGAAAGCTAATTCTTAGTCCCAGGCGGGAGACGATCTCTTTCTTTTACGTTTGTGAAAAGATCAAGTTGGTTGTGACCGGAGTTGAAACAGAGATATATATGTGGGCTCTATATTCACTATTCAGAGTGCCATACACTGCTTTAGTCCTATGATAATGTCAATCACCATTTCATTTTGGAAATTACCTGTCGATTTTTACCGCCTCCTATCGATTTAAGTCAGGATTCATTTGTGTTTTTTAAGTTGGAGGAACTTTATGTGGTTGCTTGGGCTTTTGGTTGGATGGGGAAGGTGTACATCTGTTCCTGCGCCATCATAATAGACGGATGAGCATTTAACGTGCGTTTCTTAGCTAATTTGTCTAATTGTCAAAATAGCGCAAGCTCAGAGCATGTATTTGGCCAAAAGCCCAATGAAGCATTTTTTTTTTTTGGGCATGTGCTAGGTTTGATAGTCCTGACATTTCATGTCCTAATAGCAACTTCGCCCAACCCGCATTTTACGTCCCAGTCTTAAGTGGAATGCAATGGCCATGCAGTACTTAGGGCACTTCGAGCACACTGTAGATTTCTAGATTTTCCTCCAAATATTGGGCTTCTTAATTGCTCGCGCTTGAGATTTGTGCACAATTGCAATATCACCAGCAAATTGCAGATTAAAAGCATATTACTGTACATGTGCTTAGCTAGCTCATTCGATTACCCAAGGAAACAGGAGAACATTAATTAAGTTTGTGCCGTGTATATCGTCATCCACTTCAAGTAACTTTGTTTACTATGGGTGCGTTTGGAATTGGCTTTCCCAAGCTACTTTGGGCATCCAAAGCCCCTTGGGCTAAAATTTGGTGTTTGGGAAATTTTTTTAGAAACCCCATTGAGCCAAAGTTGGCCTTTTGAAAGCTAAAAGCCCAAGGTTGCTTCTTAGGTGCCTTGGCATTTCAGCATTCTCGGTAAGTAAAAGTACCGGGCAAGTAAAAAAAATTTCTTCCGAAACTACCCTCATTTATTTTTTGGTTTTTTCGGTTTTGGCCTTGTTTGTCACTGTTCATCTTCTTCTTCGGTTACACCGCCTAGTTGGCTATGAGGGGATGGCGACCGATCGGAGGGGAGTTAGCGTTGTCGTGCAACCTAGCGACCGTCGCTTAGGCTCGTATGACCACTGCGAGGGGTCACGCAACCCAAGTGAGGGTCGCCTGTTGCGCGACCCACGCGAAACCCAGGTGAGGCAACCCTCGTCAGTGATCGCTAGGAATACCTGAGGTCGTTCAGCCTCATACGAGGACCGCGGGGTGTCAAATTTGGGTCGCCAGCGAACTTCATATGGGTTAGCGACCCTCATTGGGGGTTGTCTGAGGTTGTTTGGCTTCAGACGAGGGTCGCGTGTTTTTAGATTTGGGTTATCGGTGGGCTCTCGCATGGGTTTGCGACTGCCGTCGGGGGTTGCTCAACCCTAGGTGACCCTCGTCGATGGTCACCGAGGGCTGCCTTAGGTCATTCGACCTCAGACAGTGGCCGCCGGCGCCAAATCTGGGTCGCCGGTGGGTACTGCTCGAGTCACACTTGGCCGAGGGCTGTGAGCTGAGGATCGAGTCACGCTCAATCCCAGATGGCTCTCATCGGTGGGTCGCCGGCGGACGGCTCAACCCCAGGTGGCCCTCGTCGGTGGGTCGCCGGCGGCCGCCTATCGGTCCTGGAATCCGGCAAAGGGTTTCAAGATTTTTTTAATAAAAGGTGAAAAAGTGAGTTGCAAGTATAATTTTTCCAAACGCTATTTTACCCAAAGTTACTTTTCAATGGGCTTTTAAGTTATAACTTACCAAACACAATTTGCATTTTAGAAAACTCCTTCAACTCAAAGTCGTTTGTATTTTTCCAAAGACATTCCCCAAAAGTGTTTCCAAACGCAGTCCATGTGTTTTATGTGATTTTGATTTGACATGTGGTTGAATTATCGGGCGCATGCGATGAGCCAGTAAGAAAGGGGCAAGTGAAAATAGGAGTAAGACATATGCAAAGATACAGTGCAATGATGGCCCATGGAAGGTGACATTTGAGATCGTCGTTCAATTCATGATTTCACAAATGACGTGGCATTTAACTGTTTTGAGTCTTTCAGTTTGGATGGGAGACGGCCTGTGAAGCGGTTGTTAAGTCGAGAGCCACTCTTCCCTCCTAAGATCATCATTTGAGTTAGAACTTAGAGATGACAATTCGTGTGGTCGTATCGTTCTTGTATCGTGTCAAATGTCGGTCTAGTTCAAACACAGAGTTGGGCAATTGTGCCACATCCTTGGAAGCCACACACGGCATGATTATGTGAACGCGCAACATGCCTTGAGTGTATCCAAACATGTCATGAGCGACGCGATTGGACATGGGAAAAAGGAGAGGGAGAGAGAGGGGGCCAAGCCCAAGCCCATGGTGGTTGTGCCGGCTAGAGGCACATCAATGGCGGGTTGAGCTACGGGGGCTACGAGTTGCAGTGGATCGCAGACTGCAATTCGCGGAGGAGCAATCCATCAGAGGACAAGAAGATGGAGGGGGAAAAGGGGGCAACGGAAGAGAGGAGAGCAGTATGGAGAAACAAAAAGGAAGGAAAAACTTGTAGCCATTGACATCTAAACTGTCGATCTTTCTTCCTTCTAGGGAATAAATAAACGATGTGGATCCACTTTCAGAAAGTTCCATCTGTGATTCGCCAGCATCACCCTCTAAAATGATCTGGTTAAGGGCCTTAGAACTCAACACAGCCCCATCCGCTCTGTAAAAGCTATTCATGAGAATCACTGAAATTTAGATTGTTCTGGTGCCAATGTGTATCCGCAACATTCGAAGGACAATAATCCGCTGCGCTTTTTGGAATCGAGCAAGGACGAACGAAGATTGCGTGCCGATCCGACGGGTCCATCCCACGTCGATCCATCATCCTTTGTGTCTCGTCACTCCCCAGTTCTTTCACCTCTATGGCAGCGGTACGTAGATAACAAGGGAACACGACCCCAAGTCGTGAACGCATTTCTCGAGTGGATTCTAATTTTAGGGGGGTTTCAGCACACGTAATAGGATGACTATTGCACTGGTGATTTTATGGGAAAAATTATCCAATAAATTCTAGATCTATTGTTCGGCTTTTCAATTGTGCCAATTTAGTTCTAAACCTTTTGGCGGAAATCTAGTCAACACCAGCCATCTCACGTGACAAAAAGAAAAGAGAAAGAGAAAGAAAAAAAAAAGGAAAGAAATGGAAAAAATAAAAAAAAATGTCTAAATCAATGTTGGTCGTGTGACGTAGGACGGCTAACGTTGACTAAATGGTCCATGTTAGCAATTTTTGGCCAATTATTAAATTGACAAAATGTTAAAAAGATTTATGATTAAATTGGCACAATTGAAAGGCTCATGACTAATTGGCAAATCATGCAAACATTTAGGATTGCATCGACACAATTGACAGTTTTAGGACTGAATTGCTGTCGTACAATGGGTTTATGACTTTTGTGGGCAATTTTTCCTGATTTTAAGATCTTTAGATCACCAAGATCAAACCTTGATGATTAGCAGGTGAGATTCGATATTAGTGCTCGAACGATTTAAAATTGAAAGGGCATGATGTCATCGTCGCATAACAGATTAACTCGATCACATAATGTGGGTAGTGATATAGAAATCCATAAGAAAAATAACCTTATGCCGAAGCACTATTATTATATAAACATTGAGTTCCGCAATCGTTTGTGGGGTACTAGTCCTATTAACAATTTCAAGCATATTCGACGTAGTATCTTTTGACGAATTATGATAAAAGAAATCTTAAAATCTTACGTGGATTTGATTTTTTCTCATTAACTTCTTGTTTCTTCTTCCAGTTTCCATATGAAAGTGATTTGATCTTTTATTTGATTTAATAAATTTTGGCATTGGCTTTGGTCAAATTTTTTTCTAGAAATTTTAGCCATATTTTGTAGGAGCCAATCACGTAATGTCACGTGGTCATTACAACTTATTTATAAAAATTTGTGGGAAAAATTCAATAAATTGATACTCTGAGGTCAACTCACAACAACCCTAAAAACTTGGGGGTAATATATAGTAATCCTTAATATATGGATTGGGTTGCTTTTTATTTTTTATTGGAGGAAATTTTCTCTAATTGTATATCTGATTGCCGACTTATAAACATGGACATCATTAGCATTTAATATTAACTAAAAATATGGCCGTTCTATCTTATGTACCCTTTTTGTTTGTCGCACCATTTTCACATCTCCTACAATTACCAGATGGGCAGGCATAATGTCGGAAGTACGTCGACATAGATGCCAAAAGAAGAGCAATTGGAGTCTCTTTCGCCCAAAAAGTTTTCATCGATGTAGAAAGAGCTTTTCGTTTCCTCTTCACAAGTAGCTAGCTGCTAAAGCACATCTCTCTCTCTCTCTCTCTAAAAAACAATGAAAAACTGTTCTGATTTAACAAGTCATACGTAACAATTGGAGTAGCGTTTTGCACTAAGGGGTTTCGATATATAGATCCATGTTATTCGATTTCGATATGAATACGGCAGACCTTATCCGATAAGTCGATAGTCTCGATGTATAACAGGCCAAATTAGAGTCATCAGAACGTCCTTCCCGAAAGCTCGCATTGGGAGGAATATATCAGGATGTTATCCGATATTGACATGAACGAGTGTTATGATACTAGCTGAGCTGAGTTTCCCCATGTAAGGTATTGAATGGACGAATTCTCTTAAGCTTCACATTTAAGAAATGTTCCACACGCCGGTGATAGTACTTTGATAGGCAATACATATCCTTGGCAATAATTATGCTGCAAGATTGACCAAGTTTGTCATGCTGAGCCGCACAATAGAATTTCGCGTATGTTTGCCATACGATATGACTTCTCCCTAGAGCTGCCTAAGTGAGAGTGTTGATTAAAATGAACAACAATCAGTAGTATATCGATGTACTCTGACTACAAAGATGAAACTTCCCATTGAATTTAAATGAATTTCTGTAATAAATTGGTTTGGAAAGTTAATTCGTAAGGTCAGGTTATAGATTCTTTTTGTGTGTTAAATATGAGCAATCTGTTTTCTTATTCACTTGAAATTGGCTAAATCCCTCCGTAGATCAATTTTGAAAATCAGACGTTATATTCTTAGCATTACTAAGTTTATGCTTGAACCTTGTTTTGCTGATGCAAGAGATAATAAATCTAAATGCTCCAAGAATCTTAGACCCAACAAGGTACGATTGATGTGATAGTTGGCCAATAATAAAAACAACAATGAAATTGCTAAACAAAAGAACTGATTTGAATCTTGGTTGCTTCAACCAGTCAACTAGGAAAAAGAAACACACCCAACAATCATTCAAGAACAAATCTCTGAAGATTACAACCCAACATCCATCAATGACGAACCAAGAAAAGGAGAGAGAGAGAGAGAGGTTCGACATCCTCTCATGTCGAATTCATCCGCGGGTCCCAGCAATCTAAGCAACCTGCTAAAAGAACAAAAGAAATTGAGAAATTCAATGAGAAAACAGTAGTTTAGGCCAATGAACATTTAAACCCAGAATGTCGTGCGTATGAATAGGAAGAAGAAGGGTACATGTGGGTCTCACGCACTTTGGGGTTTCTGTCCCCCGAATCAGAATCCATTATTGGAGAGAGAGACATTGTCACAGGGTGAAGAAAAGGGACAATGTGGGTCTCTTTCCATCACCTATCAAAGAATTATTTTCCCGACCACATTGGTTGTAATAATTGTGGTTTTTTCCCCACATTTTTTTCGACATTATAACTAGCTAACAACTTGTGCGACCTTTCCTAGGAACATTTCTCACTCTTCTCTGGGTTCTAATGTTCTCTTTATCAAGAGTTTGTGCTGTCCGTAGATTAATCTCTCGATAAAGCTATGATACTATAACATAAATTATTAGCATGATGAACCGATATTCAAGACGCCCTGCATCTTCACCAGTTACTTAAAGGAAAGAGAAAACAAAAGATGGTTTGGGTTTTTGAGATGTAGCTTGGATAAACACTTGACTTTGGTCCTTTACCCAAAAAAAAAAAAAACACTTAACTTTGTCTAGAGAGAGCAAGTGTAACCAGGAGGAGGGTCTTGCCACAAGTGACAAGGAGCTGGAGAGCGAGAGGGACATAAATGGTGAGATTCAAGAGCTTGAGCTTGAGGGTGGTGCACAAGCACACCGCCGCTTCCAGCTCGACAAGCCCTTGAAGCACCGGGCAACACTCGTTCACCACCGGGTCGCCAAGCCCAATGTGCACCAATCCTCCTAGCAAGTCCACACAAGCCCCAACTTGAGTGTGTCGATAGGGCAAGTCGCCGGGGTTGCGGTGGGGGTGGGCAAGGCTTGGCCACGGGGGGGTTGACGACGGGAGGAACAGTGATGGGAGGGACAGTGATGGGGGGCACGGTGATGGGCGGCTTAACGATTGGGGGTAGGGTGATGGGCGGCTTGATGATCGGTGGGGACGGTCACAGGCGGCTTGACGATGGGCGGCAATGTGATGGGTGGCTTGACGATGGGCGGGACGACAACGATGGGCCTCTTGGGGTGGTGCTTGTGGCCAGGCGTCTTGTGCTTCGGGGCAGGCTTGCCGCACGAGCCGCACCCGAGGATGGGGGCGGCCGAGGAGAGGCAGAGCATGAGGATGAGGGAGAGGGCATGGATCTTGGAGGAATCCATGGCTGCTTGAGAGAGTGGGATTGTTTATTGAGGTGATGAATCATATTAGCAGAAAGTAGTGATATATAGGAAGAGGGAGGAGCGGGAAGAGAACAAAATTCCTTTTAAGAGGCACATCACGTGAACTTTGCGCAGGCTCAAGTGGCAGCTGCCAAAATCTGCTAGTTGGCAAAACAATCTTCAAGTGCATGAATCCATCGCAAATTTCACTTTTAATCTCGTGTAAATTAGTGAGCGACAAGGGATTTTACTCTAACCGTTGGTAATAGATTAGATTTTCGAGTACCGACTGTTCACGTCCAAGTGATTTATTCTTTGTGCAACCCAATTTGGAATATTTCGTTTGCTTCAAGCATTATGATGAAAAAATGGGAAGTAGGGGACGAAGCACGTGCTAGAGGTCTCCATGGGACCATTCAAGTGGATATGCCTTTTTTCTTGTTTTAAGTATGATTTTCTTATGACCTGGAGCTGGTTCTAGGAGGGGCCTCGCCTTTATCCCGAGATAGATAACTCCGAGTTTCAATGCAGGCCGGAAGATATGATCTTCCACCGCATGGGCGGGACTGAAGCAGCACGAGCAGTTGCCATTTATCCCGTGAGGCAACCTCTTTTTTGGTTTGAAAAAAAAAATACCAAAAAAGTCCTAAATTTATTGGAACGTCCCAATTCATTTCTAACCCCTTTTTTCTTTGACAATTAGTCCGAAATCTTTTACATTCGTGTCAATTCAGTGATTTCTGATCGATTTCGATCAGAAATCGCTAACATGGCATGGTCGGTGCTGATGTGACTCAATCGACGCTAATGTGGATAATTTTAATAATGTTTTTATTTTAAATAATATTTTAATATTCCTCTTTATCTTTTTTTTTCTTCCGTTCTTCTTCCTCCAGATGGTGTTGAGATCCGATGACCGAACAGAAGTGAGGGCCGGTGAAGTCAACCTCGTCAGCCTCTGGCGAAGTTCATTCCCCACTAGCCACTAGTGAGGGCGAGCCTCGCCCGCCCTGAGCATGGCGTGACCTTGCTGTCATCGGGGGAGGCTTGCCTTTGCCAAAAGTCGGCGGGGTCGACCTCGCCATCCCTCATCTCTAGCCGGTCATCGAGGTACGAGTACCAGCTAGATGAAGAAGAAAGGGAAGAAAAATAAAAGAAAGAAAGAAAAACTAAATAAAAATTTGAAAATTTTAGAATATTAGTAAAAATTATCCACGCTGTTTCGGACTCACCACGTCAATGATTTGCAACTAAAATTAGCCGGATGGATTGAATTGGTTTAAATGCAAAAGGTTTAGGATTGAATTAGCAAAATAAAATATATGATTGAATTGACACAATTAAAATATGTTTAGGACTTTTTTTTTTTTGGTAATTATCCCTTTTTTGATTATATGATCGGGTTGTTATTTTTTATGAGAAACTTTTAAGTGTTCTTGAGGCACGATATTTATCTCTGTCAATTGCAATGTACCTTTATTTCTCTCAACCGATAAGACTTAATAATTTATTTGGCGGATAGAAATGTTATTTCCATTTTGATTTGCCTGAAATGCCCACGATATCTTTGAAGGCCAGAAATTTGTTATGTACCAACAATAATCGGGATGAGGAAATCACAAGTATTATAACTTGGCATAATTTTTTTCTCCGATCACTTAAGTGTCATGTAACTTTTAATCTATTACTTAAGTGCCATAACTTTAAAAATTATTCACCACGAGTGCTATGTCACGTCGGATTTAGGGCACTTGGGTGAACATTTTTTAAAAAAATAATCATCACGGTACTTGTGATGTACTTATCCTACAATAATCAACTACGTATCACATCTCTTAGTGCGATGTGTATATACATTGTATTTAATAATTTCAACCTATCGCCATCGTTCAAAATGAATGCACATTTTTGCATGGTTCTTTGTTTATAGAGAAGATATTTGCCTAGATACATTTGGCAAACCAATCAAATCGCATGTAAAGAAATAATTGAACTGTACATAAGAAACTAAGTTGCCATACATTTTCCACATTATATCCTTCACATCTATTCATCTTTGAGTATGCATATTATTTTTTTTTTATTATTATCAGAATTCAGAAGCCTTATAATCCATCAATGACCATCACATTTCAAAAGATCGTGTTAGCCAAATAAATTACGACGGAACACGTGAATGTGCATGAGGAAACTCTGGTAGTGGAACCTCATAAAATTACAATAGGTTGCGACAGAATTGTCAAAAGTGCAATAAATTTAAGACCTTTGGACAATGTCCCTAAAAACCATGTAATAGAGTCGACAATTGGATCTATCGCTTATTGTAAAGAATGCATTTTAACCTGCAGTAGAGGATTGCAATTAGTCGGGAGAGGAGTGACAGACGCATTCTCACCCCACGCGCTCTGCCTCATTGTCATCCTTAAGTATAATCTTCTACTCAATTTATGCTTACAATTCTTTTTTTTTTTTTTGATGAAAAAATGAATGTGGTTATGAACAGCGAGAGAGAGTAGAGTAATAAAGGTTCGTATAATAACGCACTACCTTCCTAGAAGAAGCCTAAAAAAGACTGCTTTCGACATACTAGGCATAAAGCATGCCTAGCAAACAATGAACCACATAACTATTTCATTCGTATCAACCCTACATCTTCCATATATATCCTGGTCTTGTTTCCCCCCCCCCCCCCCCCCCCCCCCCCCCACCTAAACAACGTTGTTCTCATGAGGCTAACGTTAATACTCCAATCAATCCTAAAATGAGTCGAATATGATAAGAATCTCATTCCTTTCAAAACATAGCTCTTTAGATTTAGTTTACACGCAACACCATTTCAAGGGAATACAATGCCAGATCTAACATGGAGAAGGAACAAAAGCTCTTTAATTTTCTTTCCTGGAATCTCTAATGTGCCCCACTGCACATGCACTCACATGCACAAACCCTAAATCGGATATGATGCTTATAACACATTGAAGACTGCCCTAATGTTTTTTATACTCTCCCGTTTACAGCTTCCTGCCAAATCTTTCCAGGAAAATGAATTGATAGATGAAGATATTTAGTCAATTCCTGCAATGTCTTGTCTAAGATTTGCCAAAAGTGACTTCTTCTTGTTGAAGATATATCCCTCGCAGGCATAGATTTTGTGGAAACCCTAGCCAGTGTGCGTTCATTCATGCATGCGCGTACACATACGAGTAAAGATGGTAACAAGATGGAAATCTGTGTAGGGCTCCAAGCCTGAGCATTTGGAGATACAATCGCATGGCATGTGAAGGGACCAGCTTGGAGCAGGAGACTTAGAAATTGGAAGTGTGGGTCACGGTTGACAGATATGGGATTGTTTATAATCAGCATTATCCTCGCCCAAGAATAATAATGTTGCAATTTTAAATGATTTATATCGGTGGTATTTTTTTCTTGATCCAGTTAGTTTACTTGTGTGGAAGTTTCTCCATCGAGTACGACCACAGATCCACTTGGTACGTAGATAAAGTATTAACGTTATTTAATGGAACTCTCTTACATGCTCAGCTGACATCGTGATAGGTCGTCGAGGAATATAAGCCTGTAAAATATGTTTAATTTTGGTCGTCTACTTATTAGAGATTTCAAGGGGAAATAGATAATGACAACACAAGTGTCTGAACTTTAATATGTCTTCAATGAGGTATCTAGTTGCTAACCATGCATAGCCCTTACTGTGTAATCTTCAGCAGATGTTTCCTTTCAGCAAATGTTGGATCTAATTTAACCATTCGGAATATAATCTGCTTTCCTTCATATCCCACAAAACTTCAGTCAAAAAAAGCCGCTATTGAATTGCCGATTAATGCGGATCCTTGCAAACGTTAATCATGAATAAACCTTCTGGCGGCTTTGTGGTTTGTGCAGACTCGCTAATTAATTGGAAAGCGATGAACATCTACTTTACCCCTAATTTGTTTTATCCGTTTGTCCTCTTTTAACTGTCTGTTTAAACATTACAGGGAGGTCAAATTAGGAGGAAGAGCATAGGGTGTGCAAGGCCAAGAGATGAGGAAGAAAGAAGAGAGATGAGTAGGGAACAATACAGCAAGGCAATCATGTGAGGGAGAAAGTGATCTTCATATGAATCACCAGCTGATCAGATGAATGAGAGAGAGAGAGAGAGACAGAGAGAGAGAGAGAGAGAGAGAGAGAGAGAGAGAAGAATCTCATGGTTGCAGAACCCAACAAAATCCATCCACCACCTCTCAATGATAAACACCAGTTCACCCCAAGTCACGGATGCACACAAAGACACCATCTTTCAGACCACATGTCCCCCCCCCCCCCCCCCCCCCCCTCCTCTCTCTCTCTCTCTCTCTCTCTCTCTCTCTCTTACATTAGGACTCATGTTAATCACTCCCAAAAGTGAGAACTCTTAAACATGTTCAAATATATTCTTAACAACCTAT
>JAGVVM010008959.1:0-14844 GCA_019149425.1 Psidium friedrichsthalianum
AAAAAAGAGAATTATTAAAATATAATTAAAAAAGTCCATGTCGGCGCCACTAATCAAATGGATTAATTAGCATAGATGCAAAAGTTTTTGAAATGAATTGAAAAAAAGAGAGAGTAAATGACTGAATTGACATAATTGCAATAGGTTTAAATTTTTTGTTGGGACTCCAGTTCGCTTCTGGTTTCTCAGCTGGATCTTCTTCTTCCTCCCTCCCTTTCTTTACCCCCTAAAAGACTTTTGAGTTCACATTCTGGATAAGAGGCCCAAATTCTAATGCCACCAGCCACGAACACATTGCAGAAAGTGGGGGAAGGAGGAGCCCTGCCGAAAGGGGACGAAAGATACCCTCTTTACCAGCGCCTAGATAAAAGAAACAATCTTTAATGACGGTGATTACTAGATCTGTATCGTGTCTAATTGGACAAGAGATTGGTCAGAAGCTTCTTCCACTACTTCGTGATTATCACGAAATCATAACTCGCGGCACTTTCCTTTGTTCGAAGATAAAGACGTGCATACCAACGGTGGCCTCCAATATTAATCAATGATCTATGTCGGATGGTGGTCAGGGTCCCCAACTTTTTCTGAGTGGAACACCAATCCCCGTTTTCCCACCTTAGGACGAGTCAAAGCAACTGAAATGCCGCCTTAAATGAGAAGATTATTGCATACAAATTTTTCTAAAGTAGGTCCATGATAATCACAATCCGAGAATTCATTGGGCCCATTTTGTTAATAGGATTAAAGTCTCTGCTCAATTGATTTCACATGATGGCTCTACCGGTTGGTATCTTATCGTCTTCTTTGATGATAAAAGAGTCGGATTTCAATAGATTAACTTCAGATCCCATGAAACGCCCTCATTAATATTATTATGCTCGGCCATGAAGTGGGTCTAATGGTGATTTTACCGTTTTTAGTCTATTTTGAAGAAGGGTAAAAAAAAAAAATGAAGGACTAAAGACCACACGATCTTCCAAGGGAGAGATGCATTCGGAAAAGATGCCATAGAAAGTAAGCGAGAAAAGCGAAGGTGGATCTACTTTTGGAGCTAATAAATCTACACGATTAGTGGCAATTGCATTAATGGTGGAGCAACCACGATTGTTAGGACAAGTAAAAAAACCATCATCTTTTATTCAGGAGTGCGTGGCAAACCCGAGCATGAGACGCCCGCGCAAATTGTTCAATTTGCTGTTCCATCTCACCCTTTTTGGATGGTAGCATTGCGGTCCTCTTCTAATGAGCAACTCATAATCCATATAAATTATGAATCCTTTTCTTGTAGAGGGTTTTCCAAGCAAATGGCCATCCAGAAACAACCGATCGATGTTTGTTTTATTCATCGTGTCGACGTCTGGCTCTTTCATTATATATGATCCGACTTACATGCGAGAAATAGGGATGTCGAGAAGCTAAATCCATTTCACATTCCCAATACCGATCAGAATTCAAATGCAAACTTCAGAAAATCCAATTTTACCTTTTGTGACGACTTGGGCGTGTAGATCCAAGATCTTATATCATCGAGAATATGACAGAAGCTTGTTCAGAAACATATCCTATGATGCACGGGGAATGTAACCATACACGTTCGAAATGATTCGGCAATTTCAGAATTCAAACCAATTGAATCTTCTAAAGCTGGCTATCCCCATCATCAAGAGCTGTCCACGTAGCTACATGGAAAGAAACCGGCGCTTTGGGATTCATTGTAACCACAATGGGAAAGTCAAAAGAATTAAGTGGCTGATGATAAAGAAAACGTGCATGATCGCGTTTTAAAAGAGTTATTTCAGTAAATATGTTGGAGGACATAATGGACGTAGAATACTAAAATATACACAAGATGCTACCCGTCCAACATCCTGCCACGTTCATCCGACTTGGTTTGAGGTTGCAACTGTGTCTCGATCACAGGCACAAGCTATTCGAACTCAGAACGGCACCACGGTAGTCATCTCTTGATATTTAACTACTCCATGATTCGAGTCGCCTTTCTTTTATACTATTAGTATTTAGCAATTAAAAAAGTCTGACCCAAAAGAATTTGTTCCGACACCATATTAGGAAAATTCGACCTAAACAGATTAATTCTTATACCAATGTTAGAAAGTCCAAGATTGAGGAATGCCCTCTTTTCATCTTGTTACGTAATTATTTAATTTCGTGAGCGTTTTCTTCTATTTCGAATGAGCAAATTTTTCCAAATATTTTCAGAAAATACAGGCCCTTGTCAATGGAATTGATAAGCTTCTTAAAATGGGTGATGACTCCAAGTATATCTAGGAAAAAATGCTTCAAAATTCTAAAATTTGTCACGAAGATGCATTTAGGTTCTAAAACTTTTAAAAAGTACAACTGTGTCCTAAAACTTGCTAGAAAGTGCAATTGAGTCCTAAAACTTATCAAATTGATGAAGTCAAGTCCTTCCATTGATTGTATTTTTAAAAAGTTTTAGGACTCGATCATAATTTTGTGATAGGTTTTAAGACTCGATTGTACTTTCGTGATAAGTTTTATAATTTGATTGCACTTTTTGAAAATTTTAATATTAACGGTAGTTTCGTCATTAGGTTTTTGGTGTACTTATCCATTTATTTTACCATTCTTTTATTTGTACCCGTCGTTCCTTCCTTCGGTTTTTTTGCAGAGAGAGAGAGAGAGAGGGAGGGAAAAACGGCGGACAAAAACTAGGAGACAGGAGCACACAGAGAGGTTGAAAATGTCTCCTCTCGTCTCAGCTCTCAGTAGATAGCCATCCATCGATCACATCAAGCTCTATCGCATGTGAAATATGGCGACTCCTTTGGCTGAGTTCAACCCGCGGGCGGAGGTGCCGCGGTCGCCGGACCTGCCAATCCCGCCCAATCCGCGCCTTCGATGAAGTCGGTCCTCCAGTCTCCGATCTTGATCTTCCTCTTCTTCCACAGAGCCATCAGGTCCGAGCTCGATCGCCTCCACCGAGCCGCCACGGCCATCGCCACCGCCGGCGCCGGGGGTGTTGGCCTTGGCCCTCTGTCGGAGAGGTGTCGTTTTCTTCGCGCAATGTACAAGCACCATTGCGATGCCGAGGACGAGGTAGCTGCATTGCCATCATTTTGCTCCTTTTGGCGGGTTTGAACGCGAGACTTAGTTCGCGGGGTTTGATTTTGTCTTCTTTAGTCATTTTATATTATTCGTGTTGATTGGATTGGTTTAGATGGAAGTCGTCTAATCGGAGTAGTTCCAAGTTCTATACGCACTTGTGGTTCCTTGGCTTCGTTTGCTCAGCAAATAAACTGTTCCACTTGTCTTAGCGCACGGCTTGAGACCTGAATGGCGTTGGTTTAAATCGTGGCTTATATTATGCTTAGACTATGCATCGTGTAAATCTTTCCTCCATTCGGATGCTGTGATGTTCGAATGGAGTTTGCCTAATCCTATTGACTATATTGTCCACATAGTAATCTACTCTGAGGAAGCTTAAAGCTTTTCTTTTCGCCTCAGGGTTGCAAAGGCAATAAGTGAAGACGAAAAGCACTGGCTCAGGTTTAGAAATCAAAGGAAAGAAATGTCCTGGAGAGTCCATCTTACAGCAGCTTCACAATACCAGAAGCAGGATATCATAGAAGTAGCTCTCAGAAATGTTGAGAACTGCCCATTCATGCGTTTCTTTTGCTTTTGTGAACAAGTCTAAAATCAAACTCTTGTGGAGTTCTTTGCAACCCCTTGGCAGAGGATGGAGGGGATGCGATGTTTTAGATAGCAAGTGGAAGCATCCCATGCACAAATTACTTTTGGTGGCCCCTATACCTAGCTAAGAAAATCCCTGTCGAACTGCATTTAGTTCCACAACTATGCTAGAACACCAATCCCACAAACCACCTCATCTTCAAATGCTCATTTTCTTGGACATTGAGTACTTGGTACTTGTTTTCTTATTTAGGTTCAGGTTTCCTCCTGGGCAATACATATTTTGCTTTTGACGAATTTTTTTAAAATGAGAAACATTCTGCAACTGAGTTGACCACCTCTTGCATGAGTGACATACATTTTACATGTTTTAACTCCATAAAGTTAAAATTTCTTTCATAGCTCATAGTTGTAAATGTACCCTTTCACAGGGCTGAGATTTGAAAGGAGCATGATCTGAAATGATAATCAAAATAAAGTTACAGATTACCATCAGATTAGTTAAAGCGCAAGGAAGCTGGAATATATGCAATGGAAACTCTAAAATGCGCAGTAACACCAAAGGTGATTGAAAAATATCTTGTCAAAGGAGAAAGGAATCAAGTTATGTCTGGAGAAAATTTCATAGTTTCACCTAACAATACAAACATATTTTCTCAGTCCATACAATACTGGATATAGAAAAAAACTAGAGAATGGATAGCAGCTTCTTAGAAGCACTTGTGTCGGTGTTTGTGTCGCCTTATGAAGGAAGTTTGCGGTCTTGCTCTTTCCATTTGCCTTTCTTTGCTGCTCTATATGAGATACTGCTTCTGAAGTTACAGCACACATTGGTGATGTTTCCAGTTTAAGTGTAGGTCATATTTCCAGCTCTCGATATACGTGTGAAGAATGTGGCCAGGACTTACTCCCTAGAACACGAAGGAGAGGGTATTTTATTCGATCAGTTGTTTGAGTTGTTGAACTCACAAACGCAAAATGAAGAACACTACATGAGGGAATTGGCCTCATGCGTGGGAGCTCTTCAAACATCAATTAGCCAGCACTTGTCCAAGGAGGAGGAACAGGTCTCTCTGTCATTGATGCATCACCTTTTCAGAGTGGCCATTTATTGTATTATTTCTCGGATTATTCATTTTTGCTCTTTACCTATTTGATATCCTTCTTGTTTTCTTTTTTCCTTTTATTCTTTACTCGTATTTTTTAATGTGTACCGCCAGCTTTTCGTTAATGGTTTCCCCATGCAATTTTCAGGAAGACTAAATTTTGATGGGGTCAATCTTAGGGGTTTTGGGAACTACTTCCTCTCGGCATGACTAACATTTTTAGGCTCAGTCTGTGATGTAGAGGAGAGGGGAGAAGAATGTAATTTTAATATGTTCCTAATCAGTACTGCTTCCTTGGTTGTCGTGTCTTCTTCCTTGGCCCTTGTCCCATTCCGCAAAAGAAGTAACACTAATGTAGTTTTTTTTATATATATAGACTCTCTCTTTTATTTTAAAGATCGGATAATTAGTACCAAAGGATTCATGTTTTTCTTTTGGCTAATCAGTTTTCCGTTTGGAAAGGGCATTGTGAAAGGGCAAAGGATTTGTTAAGCATTCTCCTTTTCTGAAAGGGGATTTGCTAGGCATTCTTTTGATATAACTGGATTACTATTATGGAAATGTATAGAGTTTCTTGAAATTCAATTTTTTTTTTCTGGAAAACCATCTTTAAATGCTTTTTAATTTTAAATAGCTCATTTGAAAAGTTTTGCCTAAACCGTTGTCTTGCAACAAGCAGAATTGACCAACATCTTGGCATGAATTTATGAACTGTTAAAAATGACCAGTTCATACCAATTTGAGGTTACTATTTGACGTAAATGCTCTTGGATGCGTTTTCATTGTCTCAGCAGCTCTTCTCCATTTGTTCTAAAATTTACATTGTATTTGGAACTCCAATACTAGTATCTCTGACTTGCTTTGGCTATTGCAGGTCTTCCCTTTGCTTATCGAGAAGTTTTTCTTTGACGAACAGGCATCATTAGTCTGGCAGTTTCTGTGCAGCATCCCTGTTAACATGATGGCCGAGTTTCTTCCCTGGTTCTCCTCTTCTGTATCACCAGAGGAATATGAGGATATGCTTGAATGCTTGCGTAATATAATCCCTGGAGAAAAGCTTCTTCAACAGGTGAAAATTACCTGAGGGGGGTGCCATATTCTTCATAATTTTTAGAAAAATGAATATTGGCTGAAATTAAATTTTTTCAATGAAGGTTATCTTTTCCTGGATTGAAGGGGTGAAAATGCATGATTCTAGTAAGAGTAATGGCAACAGTTGTGACTATGTCCCATCATTGCAAGTCTGTGAATCTAACATGCTGAGCAATCTGGCTGAGAATGATGACTGTGCAGTTAAATCTTCAAGGAGCGGTAAAAGGAAATTTGGAGAGGTGAAGCTTGACCCTGCTGATTCTGTTATGATTCATCCTATAGATGAAATCTTGTTTTGGCATAATGCAATAAGAAGAGAGTTGAATGACATAGCTGAGGCAGCCAGAAGACTACAATTTTCTGGAGGTTTTTCTGATTTATCTGCATTTAACAAGAAGCTGCGTTTTATTGCCGAAGTTTGTATATTTCACAGGTATGGTGGTCTTTATCTTATATCAGTATGCTTATCTTTCTTGATGGGGTACTATAGGGTCTCAGTAATTGTTGAATCTCATCTCAGAAAACATATTTTAGAAGACTGGATTTGGTTGCCAGGGTTTTTTGTTCTTGGTCAAAGCTTTAAGCAATTAAAATATCTCATGGCCTATGTTTCAGGATAGAAAAGACTTTTGTAATCTGTATTCGTTTGTAACTAGTGCTCTATTGTTGCAGTGGAGGTTGTTTCCAGAAAATTTGGATGCTTGAGCAGCTGCTTTGTGGAGTCGAGAGATAATTTTTTCTTTTTCTCCTGATAAACCGATGAGCAACAAATGTCACACCCCGATTCCTACAAGAACGGGGCAATGACACGGCCATCCTTCCACCCAAAGGATTCAACCTAGACATAGCCATAATTCAACCCGATATCAAAATGCATCCATATAAATTTGGTAAAAAGATCACCTGGTTACAATATTCTCTATAACCATCGAAAGATATAATTACATACCCATCAAAAGATATATACATATATCCATCAACATCAAACTGAGAAGCTTATCAGCTATACAAACTCATGCCAAAATCCTCACTATAAAAAATGCCCTCTAGGCAATGCTAACGCTCTCGCCTTACTTGCGGCTTAATCATTAATTTTTCACTTATCATTAAGGATCCCTCGGAGTAATTATAGCAACAGACAATGTTTGTTTCTGAGAGAAAGGTGTAAATTTTGTTTTTGTTCTTCTGCATCAGTCTCTTGCTGTTCCTAGCTTACTTTCTCTTGCTGAATAACTTTACTGGTTTCTTACGGAGCAATGTTCTTAAAATTCAGCTGTTAGAATTTCCTTTCACCTTGAATATTCTTTTGGCTGTATTGTCTATTGCAGATTTTAAGCTTTCCCTTTTAAAATGCAGCATGGCTGAGGACAAAGTTATCTTCCCAGCTGTAGATTTGGAACTCTCCTTTGCCGAGGAGCATGCTGATGAAGAGATGCAATTTGATCGGCTTAGGCATTTGATCGAAAGTATTCAGACTGATGGAGCCAACTCATTTTCTGCTGAATTTAATACAGAGTTGTGCTTACGCGCTGATCAGATGATAGACTCCATCAAGAAGCACTTCCAGAATGAGGAACTTCAGGTGTGCATACTATTTTTAGATGATCTAAAATTTCCCATAGACAGGACATTTTCTCTCAGATCAATTTATCGAAGACAGTATAGCCTGTCTATGTCAATGGTCACTTGTTTTCCCAAATAGGGATCTAAATATCACTTTCCCAGGTACTACCTTTAGCCAGAAAGCATTTCAGCCCCAAGCAGCAGCAAGAACTTCTGTACCAGAGCTTATGCGTGATGCCATTGAGATTAATTGAGTCAGTCTTACCGTGGCTGATTGGATCCCTGAGTGAAGAAGAAGCACAGTCATTTCTTCAGAATATGCATATGGCAGGTAGACCCTTGAGCAAAATTTGCTCTTCTAGCTTTCTTTTTGGTATTTCTAGCCTATTTGTAACTTGCAGAGTTTGTGACTGCAGCTCCATCGTCGGATTCTGCGCTAGTTACACTTTTTTCTGGTTGGGCATGGAAAGGCCATTCCCAAAAGTGTTTGTCTTCTAGTGCAACTGGATGTCCTGCTTATAGATTGTCAGGGAGTAATGTGGAGAGAGATGGTCTATTTTATAGGCGCATTTCATTGTCATCTGCTGATGTGTTAATTCCACTTGGTTGTGAAGATGAGGTGCATACTTGTGAAAGGCTAATCAAGCGAGGCAACAGACTTTTTCGCAGAGACAATGATGCTCATCAAATTAGAGGACTTCGATATAGCCATGCGGTGTCTGGTGATGATCGAATTTGTGTACCTGAGTTAGGAGTGAATTCTAAAAGGTTGGAGTAGGTTATCTTGCTGCTGCAAAATCAACGAAAGCTCTGCGGTCCTCATCTTTTGACAAATGTGCTCCATCCCTAAGGTCCAGTCTTTTTAACTGGGAAACGGATATTTGCCCTGCTGAAGTTGGAAATGCTAATCGTCCCATAGACAACATATTTAAATTTCATAAAGCCATTCGGAAGGACTTAGAGTATCTGGATGTTGAATCTGGGAGACTTAAGAACTGTGATGGCACTTTCCTGAGGGAGTTCACTGGTAGATTCCAATTATTGCGGGGCTTATATAAAGCCCATAGTAATGCAGAGGATGATATAGTATTTCCAGCTATAGAATCCAGAGAGACTCTTCACAATGTGAGTCCTCCTACACTTTAGACCATAAGCAGGAAGAGAAACTTTTCGAAGATATTTCGGCTACACTTTCAGAGCTTGCACAATGTCATGAATGCTTGAACAGTGAACTTTTGTCAGATAATTCAGATGAAGAAACTCTGTGTCTATTTATCACCATGAGACCATGAGTAAGTTCGCTGAGCTTGCCACCAAACTTCAAGGCATGTGGCAGATCCATCAAGGTTACTTTGGATCAACATATTTTTCGTGAAGAAACTTGAGCTATGGCCATTATTTGATGTATATTTTTTCAGTTGAGGAGCAAGAAAAAACTAGTTGGTAGGATAATTGGTACCATGGGTGCAGAGATTCTTCAGTCTATGTTGCCATGGGTGACTTCTGCTCTCACCAGGAGGAGCAAAACTATATGATGGACACGTGGAAGCAGGCAACTAAAAACACCATGTTCAGTGAATGGCTTAATGAATGGTGGGAGGGAGTTGCTGCCACAACTTTGCATACAGCTTCATCAGAGAGTAGCTCATCTCTTGGTATATTGTGAGCTTTTACTATTCTCTTGTGAATGTGCTTCTTGCCTATGCAACAGCTCTGAGCTCCTGCAGTTAACATTCTTCTCCTATATCACCAAATTGGAACTTAGGTATTCATTATTCCAAATTGTATTGTATCCACATTTCTAGGTGCTGATTTTTGTGGAAGCTTGGATCATAGTGAAACATTCAAGCCTGGATGGAAGGATATCTTCCGAATGAATCAAAGTGAACTTGAATCAGAGATAAGAAAAGTTTCTAGAGATTCAACTCTTGACCCAAGAAGAAAGGCATATCTTATCCAACATCTGATGACCAGGTATGTTTTCAATGCCAACATGTGGGCTTCATCTATTGATTAGCTTCCCCTTTTTCTGACGTCACTGGCTGTGCAGTCGCTGGATAGCTGCTCAACAAAAAACACCTGAAGCTGTTGCCGAAAATTCTACAAGCGATGAACTTCTAGGACGTTATCCATCATTTCGAGATTCAGAGAAACAAGTGTTTGGTTGTGAGCATTACAAGAGAAACTGCAAGCTTCGTGCTGCCTGCTGTGACAAGTTGTATACATGCAGGTTCTGCCATGATAATGTCAGTGACCATACCATGGACAGGTGCCTTCATAAAACTTTGTGTGTACCATTGTAGGACGTTCTGTATTGCACACTTGAGTGCTCACACACTTCTCATGATCTTGCTCTTAAACTTGGGTTAAACCGAAATGCAGGAAAGCCACTACCGAAATGATGTGCATGCAGTGCCTTAGGATTCAGCCAATTGGAAAAATTTGTGCAACATCTTCATGCGATGGTCTCTCGATGGCAAAATACTACTGTAGCATCTGTAAATTTTTTGATGATGAAAGGTACAGATACTTTCTACAATATTAATGGTTTCTCGGAGCTTTTTTTTTTTTTTTTTGTCTCGGTTATTTTGTATTATAGTTCAATGATGTTAAAGAAGTTGCATTCTTGATGAAGTTCTGTACTCAAATTGTCTCTCTTTCCATACATGCATTTGTGTCTCAAATGCTTATCCAAAAGTGCATTAAATGTGATGAGTCATGTGCAAGTGGGTTATGGCAAGAAAAGATGACCTAGGACATCCTTTTCTATTATTGGTCTATTATCTTTTGTCCCCCTGTGAAACATTCTCTGTCAATCTTTATCCTTCAGGCTGAATGGGAACTGCAAAATGGAGTTTGAGTTTCTGCAAAGCCCAAATTCCCTAAATATGTTGGTGTATGTTGTAGCAATCTTGAATCTTGCTTGCATAATGTTGTGAGGGTCCATTGCTGTTCTTTTTATCATTCTTATAAAAAATCTAGTCTGATACTTCATGTATGTCCGAAGTGTCTAGGCTAAGTCAGGTACCTAGCAGAGTTTTGATTGCCAAGTTTTTACTGGAGCATCATTTCTGTTAATTCTCTTTTGTCTCTGGGATCAACCTCAGTACAAGGCACAAAATACATTCACACTCCAGAATAATCTTATTTCCTTTGTCCCTCCAGGAAAATTTACCATTGCCCTTTTTGTAATTTATGCCGTCTTGGGAAGGGTCTTGGGGTCGATGTTTTTCATTGCATGACTTGCAACTATTGTTTGGGGATGAAGTTGGTTGACCACAAGTGCCTAGAAAAGGGTTTGGAGACAAATTGCCCAATCTGCTGTGATTTTTTATTCACATCAAGTGCTACTGTGAAAGCTCTTCCCTGCGGCCATTTCATGCATTCAGCTTGCTTCCAGGTATCTCTCATCTTTGGCCCTGCTCAGGTCGAATTTGGGTGATTGAGCGTTGGTTCTGAAGATACTGAATATCATGCTTCCTTATGTCAGGCATACACATGCAGCCACTATGTCTGCCCAATTTGCAGTAAATCCTTGGGAGATATGGCGGTATGAACATCAGTTACTATATCCTCTTTCAGATGTTTAAGAATGTTGTTTTAGATAAGTCCCATCGCGGTTCCTCTCAGTTATTTCTGTTAGGACTTGGATAAAGTTTTTCAAAGATGCTATAGAAAAGCCCCATCATGGTTCCTCTCAGTTATTTCTTGTAGGTCTCGGACAAAGTTTTTGAGTAATGTTGTTGGAAGCCACTTAGTCTGGGGAAAGAATATCCTAATAGACTAATAAAATCCCTTTCTGTTCTTAGAAAAGCCACCATATGATAAATAAGTGTCAGAGGAATTTGATTGCTCAATCCTCAAGTTTCAATCTGAACAATAGTAGGGTATCAACTGTATGATTAGGCTGGGGGCGGACCAGAATACTCGCAAGCATTCTGGGAAGTTCAGTTCTCTTACTTTTCCGTCACATGAATCTCTTTGCTATAGGAGGCCTCTTTTTAGGTAATGGTCTTAGTGAAAACAAAAATAACATTAAAACCTTAAAATCTGTATATCCAACATTTCTACTTCTGTATAAACTTGTGCTCACGTGCATAGTAAGTCGAGGTTAAGGAAGTTACCTCTTTTGTGCGAAGGTTAGAACACTCTATCAGGTTCTCA
This sequence comes from Psidium friedrichsthalianum, assembly GCA_019149425.1. Taxonomy (NCBI): domain Eukaryota; kingdom Viridiplantae; phylum Streptophyta; class Magnoliopsida; order Myrtales; family Myrtaceae; genus Psidium; species Psidium friedrichsthalianum. The sequence continues at coordinate 11,601 of JAGVVM010008959.1, forward strand.
TTCTGTTTACAATTGTGGTTTAGGTTTACTTCGGCATGCTTGATGCATTGTTAGCCTCAGAAGCGCTTCCAGCAGAATACAGGGATCGCTGCCAGGTAAACATTTCTCTTCTGTTTCCTTGGATATTTTGTGCTGGCGCAGCTTGTCTGCTTGTTTTCAGTTGCTCTTTTCGGTGATGTAGGATATACTGTGCAATGACTGCGATAAAAAGGGGACGTCGCTGTTCCACTGGCTATACCATAAGTGTGGTTTCTGTGGATCCTACAACACCCGGGTGATTAAGGGTGATACATCGCTTGCGGATTGCTCGACATCACGTTAGATCGAAATTTCGCTGAGTATTTCCCGTCCGTCATTCTCACATGGCAATGTACATAGCTCGCCATCAAAATGGGATCCACCCCCTCCCACCCCGTCCCTTCTCTCTTTCATATTTATATAGCGTTGACGAGGAAACTAGTGCTGTGGTCCCTGCTTTTGTGTAGGCTAATACATGCCAAAATTTTGACTATCATGCAGCCAGTCCAAAAATAGAATGGAGAAGGCCAAGAGTTTATTTTAGTCACATCAAATGTGGGAATAGAAAGTCAAAGTGTAATATATTTCCAGTGGACGGCAAGGCTCCGTCTTGAAAAATATACATTTTTAAAATAATCATTTGTCTCTCTTATAAATGAATGGAAAATACTTTTTGTCTTCCATGAATTTATTTAGGTGTAAAGTATTGTCGACAATGAAAACGTGTTTGATTAGTTAATAACTTTAAGTAGTACAAGTAATTTTTTAAATTATTTATTTTTTGCGAAACAAAAGTATATTCGTGACTTTCCAATTTTGATGCGGAGGCTTTTCAATTAGGTCCATTCACTCCCATGCTCTCGTCATACAACCAGTTCAATGCCTAGTGGCTACGGGTTATGGTTCGGATGGGCAAGTTCCAAATCTAGAACATGAAACCTATTCTGTTATAATCAGTTTGTATTTTTTGAAATCTGAGATCTACCCTTTTTGTCCTGGAACCTATTTTCTAATCTACTCGTTTTTTCGATCCATTTCCCAGAGTCTACCTAAAAACCTGTTTTTCTTTTGTTTCATTTTTCAATTTCATTTTTTTTAGCAAAGTAAAATGAGTAGTAATGAAATGATTCAAAGTAAAAAATTAAATAATAAAACTCACTATCCATCAAAAGTAATAATCTTTAATATTAGCAATAGAAGTTACAATTCGCCAAAAACAAAGAAGGTGAAACAAGTGAGACTAGTTTTTTTTATTTATTTTAACAATAACTAAAAATCGATTTCAAAATCGGTCTAGTTCTCAAGTGGGTCTTTACTTGGAATCGAGAACCAAACCAGTTCTAATCGATTCCCAAAATTAAAAACCTATACCATGATTAGTTTGAACAAGAACCGATTCTTGAACCTATTTTCAGATAATCCGATCTGATTTTCATGTAAACTCGATTCGGTTGCACACCCCTATTAGTAGCCCCCTTTTTCTCTGAAAAAAGAAATAAAAAATAAATTTAATGATCTGTTACCATGCATACAAGCTGCATACGAAATTATGAATAGCCAATAGAATTTATTCAGCTAATTTGGAAAGGAATATGTACGATCTTTTATTAACACCAACGTACCTGTTTTTGGATCAAAAGGGGGGTTAGGATTCATCCTCAAATTAAAATTCGCTAAATCTTGCTAGTGTTATTTATTTTGTCAATTTCAAAACAAAAATTAAAAGTTTGGTTACTTATTTGACCATTCAACAAAAATAGCCTCTTAGAAATGATTATTATTCAGCATTCTCGATTCTTAAGTCTTATAAAGTTTGTGTAACATATTATAAAATCGCTCTAATTTTACTAAATGCATAAAAGATATCTCTAACCTCTAATTACAAATCATATCCATACTGTTATTCAAATGAATATTTCTCATAAAAAAAATTGACTTTTTCACTAGCGAGTTTCAAATAAAATTTATTTGCTCAATGAAAAAGAATCGTGACCGATCTAATTTTGAAACTAACGCTCGAAATCAATGAAGATGCCTGCTATAAAATCAATACCCCGACTTTTCTAAACATTTTCTTATCTCATTGAATGAGATAATTCAGTACTATTTGACTCTGTTCTAAGTATAACGTGATGTTAATATCGAATCCTCAAATATCAATGAGAAAATCTAATAGATCTTAAATTGAAAATTAATTAATATACATACATTTAATTCTCTCAAGAATGAAATGCCAGTTCTAATTCCCTTTTTTTTTAAAACCGAAATTGTTTTATTAAAGTTAAATAGAGTGAAAGAAAGATGGATAAAAATAACTTATGTTGACTTTAACGGGAGATTTCTCTTAAAATGAAGAGCGGACCCAGTCCTTCCGGGCAAACATTTGGGGGTCCCATCTTTCGGCTCGAGCTGACGCGCTTCGATGTTCGAAAACCTAAGCTCGACTGCTGCTGATATCTGATTTTCTCGCCCCCCATCAATTCAGTGGCATTCGTTGTCCCGTCGAAGCGCGTCGATTTTGTTCGTCTCCTCGTCTTTCTGGACCTCATTTTATGCGAACTCCGCAGAGCTTGAGAGCGATCCAATGCCTCCGATTTTCGAGCTGCGTGTTTGCGGAAAAGGTCGTTGTAATTGAATTGGGTGCTCTGTTTCTTGTGAATCTCCGTCTGGAGATTTGAAATGAAGTAAATCCAGGAAATTGAGTGATTATGAGAGAGACAGAGACAGAGACAGAGATGGGGCCAAAGGGGAAGGACCATCGGCGCCGGTCGATGAGGCGAGGACCCTACCGAAGGTGTTGATGTGCCGAAGGATTAAATGTCAAGATATCAAAGCTGCCTAGAGAAAGCTTGCCATCAAGTAAGTTTTTTTCTGATTTTTACTCAATCCATTACGTTCCTCATTGCTATGCCTGTTACTAAGACATGAGTGTTCGATTTAGATGGATGTAAGGAATTTAGGGAGGAAGGTTGAGGCTTATTTATATGCATTGCGAATCTGATGACATAAAGAAAGAGTTTTGTTAGAGAAGCATTGGATACGCAGATTTCTTTTTAGTAGGTTAATCTTATAGAACCAACCCGAGAGATACTTTCAAACTGGGTCCTGGGATATCGAAAAGCCCTAGTAATTTGAGTTCCAAATTTGTGCGAGGGCATTTCAGGCAAGCGGATCAATTGTGATGAAGAGGATGACATGGGAGTCCTCTGGGGTTTTCAATACTGCT
>JAGVVM010008960.1:0-19593 GCA_019149425.1 Psidium friedrichsthalianum
AACATCGAGAGAGAGTTCAAAGAGCTAAAGTTCAGTCTGCTTGTGTTGTGACAATGATACTTTTTTTGTGAACAATGAGCATCTGCAAGAGAAATGACAGCATCCCCGGAGTGAAGCGCAAAAAGCAATAAAAATGAAGCAGGTTTTAAAGCACAAGATCATCGTGACTCAAACAGTACTTCCCGCCTATGGACAGCAGCAGTCCTCTCAGAAACATTTACACAAATTGTGTGACAACGGAATAAACTCATCCATCTAAATGAAGACCAGGCATCTCGTATGATAGAAAAACACTAAAACTAACTTCACAAAACTAGTAGTCAGAACAACTAAATCCATGAGTTATACAATGGATTCAATTAGGCAAAAACTCAAACTAACTGCACAAAACTAACTTGCTGTTTTAATCGGTAATGATATGTAAATGAAACGTAACTAACCCTGCTGTGCAGAATATGACAATTTGCACTTGCCAAGAAATCATGAAAAACAAACACTTGTCTTTGGAATGTTGGAATGACAATGAAAAGTTCGTCCCGAAAGAAAGAAGTAGTCCCCTTCTGAACACACCACAACATTAATGAACAGGAAGTGGTTCCCACTTCGGAAGTCGTGGCCAAGCTATCCAACAAAACTAGACACCACAAAAATGTCCATTTGATCTAATCTGTTTCACTATCGCTGCCTTCCAATTCCTCTCTATGCAGGCGACATCTGCGTAAGTACTCTGTTTGTCTTTGTTGAAGTGGCCTATAAAACTGTGGGGCTATCTGGAATCTTCTTGCTCATGAGAATCCTCACAAAGTGAAGCTAAATTCACTAATTGATTGTCTTCGAGCACAGCCTTCAAATCATCCTCTAGTTGTCTGCATCTTATCACATATCCCAACTTTTTCACAGTTCCACCGATACTTTAAGTCGAAGGCTGAACTGTAAGTACCTCTCGCCAAATTCACCAAAATCAACTTCCTCCCTTCCAACAACCCCCACAGCACATTTGATTTGAGATATTGAAACCACATGTGATCCGAATCAAATGAACGAGAGTTCCTGATAGCACACCTTCTTTGGTTTGTTAATATGCGGCACGATGTCGAAAGATATTTCCTTTTTTTCATCTTCTACACCAAACAACAACGCAAAGAGCCAATCCTAGAAACTTGTCATACAAGTCTTGTGAAGCCATGAAAACATATGGTATCATCTTCAATAGGGACGAACTCCTTCTGTATCTCTCTCCGGGGCAAACATTTCGATAATGACAATTAATTAGGGAATATCGAAAGCTTCTGTTAAAGAGTAAACTGCTTAGAAGTACTCGAGTATGTAATTACTTTGAGTATAAAGAATTGATTGAGCATATTCCTTGTAATTCAACCTAAGCTAGTGTTGTTTATAGGCATACACATATCGATCCTTGCTTACTTATATACAATACTCATGCTAAAGAAATCATTCCTTGCAAGGGTTGTAGCCATCCCATTTACAGTACGTGCAGATTCACTTTATATTTGAGTTATTTGTTTGTCTCGAAGTTTGAGCCATTGCATTATACAAACCACGGGGCACCCAACGTAGACTCCCTTTTCGTACCCCCAAGAAAAAATGTACACTCCAGATAAACATGCACGCATACAGACACACACACACACATAGAGAGAGGAGAGAAGAGAGAGAGAGAGAGACCTCAATCGAGAAGTCGCGATGTTCGATTCTTTGCGGTTAGGTTTCATTGAACTTTCTTCTCTGTGCCAGTTTTACTATCTTGTAACTCTTTGTTTTCCATTTGAAACATCTCCACTATGCTTGTTGGACTCTCTTCATGCGAACCTCATAGAGCCAAAGTTGGATCTAGCAACTGATCATGTTGAAGGAAAACCTCTAAATCTTTCTCTAATGGCCTGCATATTAGCCGAAATCCACATTTTTGCCACGATTCCACTAGCAGATGCTCGAATGATGAACTGGAAACAACTCCATTCATTTGGACCAAAAGCATCTCCTTGCCACAAAAAACGTGTGGTTCTTCACATTGAAGCACACATGATCCGAATCCGATTGAAAATAATTGCAATGGTGCTGCTCCGTTCGTTATTAATGGATGGAGACGAGTAAAAGCTGACATGCTCTTTTCCATCTTTGCTTGGAATACAACACAGAAAACTAATCGTAGAAGCTTCTTGAACAAGTCCTTTGAAGCCATGAAGGATATATAACCAATTCACTGTTAGGGAGCAACCACTTCTGGCATCTCTCCTCCAGGTATAGAGCAACACAAAATAAAATATTCCAGGATGAACACGCCTGTTTCAAAGATGTAGACTGTTAAATATTTTTCCAAATTGGCATCTAAAAAGAGGAGTGTTACAACGAGTTTCCTAGAGTTACAAAAATTTCTGTACTTAATTGGTGGAAACAAGATGCGTGCGGTTGAGAGTTTGTAAATGGAAGACATGTTTGTTTGAAGTTTTAATTGGATGATGCTGTTACTCCAGATAGAACCTAGAGTGGTATAAATAGAGCGAATATCCTCTTGCGTTGCTTGATTGTCACCACCCATACATATACATGCAGAATCACTTTCTATATGTTTGCTTTTCTTAATTAGCCCGACATCTAGGATTTTCAGCCTTCCGCAATAAACCAAAACATTTGGTGCAGCCAACATGTTCACACGACTCCAAATTTGAGAGAGAAAGGAGTCTAACCTCAAGTTTGAGCAAATCATAAATGGCTGACCCATTAGAGACCACTTCAAGACATGAACATAAGTTATATTGTCAATGTGGCCTATGTCGGAGGAAGTTTGCTCAGAGATTCGCAACCTTCTGCCCATAGCCATCCCAATTGCTCTGGAATCTCGAGGATCTCTTGTAGTTGATTGCACCACTCAAGTCCCAAAGATTCTAGATTATATAGATGTCTGCATGAAGGAAGGCTAGTAAATTGTTTCCATCCAAATATAAAGTACTTAAGGAGGGAAAACAAGAATGATTTTTCAAGAACTCTACTTCTGATAGATTGCATTGCTCAAGTTCTAAACGTTTTAACTCAGGCAATCCCATCTTTATATGGGGATCGCTCGAATCCTCCTCCTTCATCGGAAACTTGGTTAGTTTTGAGCATCCTGTAAGCCTTAGTGTTTTGAGATTTTGCAACCAATAAATGTTAGACGGAAGGATTGACAGCTCCTTGCAATTACTTAAATTCATAGCTTCCAAAGAGATGAGATTTTCTACGGATGCAGGAAGTTCCTCAATTGAAGTCCCTTCTAAAATGAGTTCTCATAAGCCTTTGGTTTTATTCGGATTAATAGGGAATCTTTGCAATTTTGAGCAATTAGCAAGAATGAGATGTCGAAGATTCTTGGACTGGAGCATATCGGGGAGATCAAGAAGTTTAGAGCACCCACTTAAATTCAATAGTTGTACTTGCCGTGATATGCAACTGATTTGTGGGCATGCTCCAAGTTTTTGCATCCACTGAGATCCAATTCCTCGAGATTTGGAGTACACTCAAGATTGGGCATACAAACCAACGACTGGCATTCACTGAACTTAACAAACTTCAATTTTTAAAGTCCTGCAAGAATTATGAAATCAACTTGGTTAGACATTCTGGAGAAAATAAAAGCTGAGAGAAATATTCAATTCGCAGGCCGGCTTTGATTTTCTAGTAAAGGTTAAAGACGTCGGTAAGCATCAAATTCCAGTGCCAAACAAAACATTGACTGGAAATAAATATCCACATCGATTAACTCCAGTGCCAACAGAACATTAACTGTCTATGCATTGAAAGAATTTAAGACCATACTTGTTTTTATTATTCTAAATGCTCATATGACGTGACTTTTTCGCAAGAGAATTATAATATATGCAGAAATTTATAACCAATAAATACCCATATTAATTAATCTCCGCTAAAGCTTACGCGAAATTTTATTCAAAGTTGATCCAAAACTTATCATGTAGGGTTATCCTCTGATTAAAAGAAATGGTTAATACCATCAAAAACTTTATTACTATCTGATAATACATTTTACCCCAAGCTAATTGCGTTTCACAAAATATCTCAAACTAATAATACTATATGACCCAAGTATACACACCGTTAGCAGTAATATATTGATAAAATGCATATGTATCAAACACACATTGGCACATGACTATAGATGGATCTGACGTGGAGAATGACGAATTCGACAAGAAAAATCCACGTGGGACGATACTTAAATCCAAACATAAAATTATGGACATTACCGAAAAAATGAGCAATACGGTTTTTGACCCATAATATGGATGAGTACTACTCTTAATACCAGATTTGCGTTTCAAAGGCACGTTGCATTGCTATGTGTTTTAGTAATATTGATTGGTCGGGTCAGGTCGGGTAGAGGTCGAGTATGGATTGGGTGGGTATGGATCGCTAGGTTTGTATTGTATAGAAATGGGTTATATATGTAGGATCATTTTCGACCCGACCTACTTATTTGAAGATTTAGCAACAAACCTTTGCCCCCCAAAATATAAATCACTAATCGATGAATTGAAACTTCACCTATCGATAAGTAGTGTCTCTTTCACACTTGCTTTTTGGTTAACGTGACACCACTATGAATTAAATTGATCGGCCAAGATCCTTGCCGATGGATTTTAGTTTTTGAGGACAATTTTGTTTGTTAGGACCAAGATGGCCCTAAACCGGGCTTAGGATTGTTGAATGGAAGGCCATGGAGTTGCCAAGTGATTGGGCCAAGGAAGTGGTCATGTTACGCTATCCCCTCAATCGACAAAATTGGGCAAGCTATAACAAATTTACCCTTTGTTAATTTTCGTTAAATTTTCCTGCTAAAATTGCTAACTTGGATGACACGTGACAATTGACAGGAGTATTAGTTTGGATTTTTTACTATCTATTTGTCACATATATATCAGTTTGGATTTTCGTGATATTAACTCGATTAATGGAATTAACGTAAGGTAAATTTGTTACAGGTATACCAGTGAGTTTTTGGTAGTCGAAAAAATAGTTTGGGATAATAAGTCATACGCATACCATTTGGGTTTATTGTGGTCAAAATTTAGTTGGGGTAAATTATCACAGGTATGCCAGTTGGAGGATTTTTATGACCAAAAAAAATAATTTTGTGGTAAACTGGTCAAATTTGTACTAGTTTGAAAATATTCATGGTATTAACCTTATATAAATAGAAAGACTGATATTAAAAAAATTAGAATCACATAGAGTTGACAACCTACATTTTATGCTTTAATACGTATAAAGCTAGATGTTTTCCTGAGGACACTAACAAACGTCATCAGATCTAACATATATCGTAATAAATAAATAAAAAGGGCCAAGTAAATGCACACCTTAAATTGTTCTGGCCGTGCTTCGATCTTGCTATTCCGCATATTAAGTCCAACTAACTTCTTGGGACCAGGCTAAATTCTGGAATCGAGGCACAATGAGGCCATTCAAACCACCTCAACTCATTAGGGAGATGGATGGGACTTGTGAAAGGATTATGAACATTGGCCGGATGAGCAACCTCAACCTTCGCATCTTTGCGAAAGCATCATGACCAATATACATCTCTGTTGGCATTGGTAGCTTCAAAACTATTGCTTTTACCGCATCTGTTCCCTGCATATTTATTGGAATATAATTAGGTTGCTTTGTAAAATAGTAAACACAGGCAAAGATAAGGAAAAAATTATGAATTCTTATAAACTAACAAGTCTTACCAAATCTCCGGATAGAACATCAAAAACATCATCATAAAGCCATAACCTACTTCGTTTTCCAGGATCACCTCGGCATTCTTCCTTGACGATATCCATACCCATCAATTGTATTAAGTCATGCATTTGTAGGTCGAATGCTCTTCCCTAATCAAGGAGCGCTCAATGAGAATTTGTATCCCAATAGTCGTGTCAAAGTCACAGCTATCAAGAACTTTTTTAATGTAGTCTATTGTATGCCCCTTGAAGAAACAGGCAATGTCGAGAAAAATCTCTTTTACACAGCCCTCCAATCCATCATAACTTACTTTTAGCACATCATTGATTTTTCTGTCAGGATTTTTGGAAAGTTTCTGCAGGGCACTTTTCCATTCATGTCTCCTCTACAACACAAGAAAAAACCCAACACCTCAAGAGCCAAAGGAAGGCCTCTGGCATAATGTAAACCCTATCAACAAGATTGTTGCTGATTTCTATTTTTTATTTCCTAGAAAAGCATGCTTTCTAAAAAGTTCAAGAGCTTCACCATCTTCGAGAGCTTTTACTTCATACATATGAACCAAGTCTACCCCATGAGAAGTAAGCAGATGCCTGTTTCTTGTTGTGATAATATCCTGCTTCCTTGACGAACCACTCACAATTTCCAGCTAAAGCATTTAACTGGCATTGATCATCCACATCATCAAGGATAATGAGAACTTTCTTATTACAAAGTCTATCTTGAATGACCGACTTCCTCCACCAACACTGTGAAGTGTTAATTTCTTCCCCGGTATTACCTCCGCTAGCAATTTTTCTTGCAAACGAACCAAATCATTGAATATTGGAATTTTCTCTAACACGTTCCAAGAAACTAGAACATTGGAACTCTCTAAACACAACGTTGTAAATGGCTTTAGCAAGGGTGTCTTTCCTAGACCTCCTTGTCCCATAATCCTACCATAAGAACATCATCCTTGGACTGCAGATTTAAGATTGGTTTAAGCTCTTGTACTCGGGAATCTATCCCAATTGGATATTTGGCTACATCTAATGGCGTTCGATCTAGTTGAGTTGAGATCTCCCGTACAATATCTTGTATAAGCCCCGGTCGTATCTGACAAAAGAAATAAGTTCAACTGCATTTACAGCAATCTAAAAAATGAGTAAATACTCAAAGAGAATCTCTGAGTCAAAAACTAGTTTGCAGTATATTGGAGATGAATGCCCAAATGTGTTCAACTAGCAAGATGTCACTACACTGGTCGAAGACTGTATTTTTCATGTTATTCAAACATTGTACGTTGACCTATTTTGCAATTCTATACTATAACATTCTCCTGATCTATTTACAAGTAGATTGAAACTGTCTTGTCTTTCCTTCAATTTGTCCAAATGGCTACCATTTATCTGGTACTTTCCTAGCGAAGCAATGCCTTTTTGACGATTTTGGCATTTATAAGAATGGTTTAGTTTTACAAATTGGACATAGAATTTTTTCCTCCAGAATAAAAAAAAAATTGTCTTAGCTGCTTTTCTTTCTTGTAGATTGTCTTGTTGTGCAAATAAATCCTACAGTGGAAAGAAAAAATTTCCGGGTATGCAAGCAAGAGGGGCACCCGAGGAGAAATGTCCGAAGAGAGAAGGAGAATGAGAGCAAAAGCTATGGTTCTATTGGAAAGAAAGAAAATAGTTGCTGGCTAGGCAAAGACCTAGAGTTCTTCTTTCTTATTTTAGAACCATAGAGTAAAGGAAGGAAAAAGTCTTGGTATCATCAGTTGAATGACTGTGGAGATGGATACTGTGAAAAACTTGCCAAAAGAATGAACTGGTCGGCTGAAAAGACAGTTGAAGTTCGCGCGCGTCTATTGATCAAGTCCGCAAAAATTAAAGGAGATATTCTTGAAGATGAAAATAAGGTATAAGATGATATATTTGGCAAACAAAGGCACTGACAAAGTATAAGTTGATTCAGAAATGACTAGGTTGATTCACAATGTACTCAAAGCAAAAGTAAGAAGAGCGTAAAAACTCCAGTAAAGTCGAGGGAACAAGATCATGAAAACGAAGATCTGGAAATTTGTACCAGATGGCAATAAAATAAATCACGAGGAAATATTCTTGAGAATAATAATCCCCATTCCTAAAAGATTTGGACATTGACTCTGGTGCTAAAAACCACAAAGATGAAAATTTTGCATATGTTTAAGTTTTGAAATCTACTAATTGATTGCAATGATGGCAGTCTTCATGGAAAGGGTACTAAAATCTATGCTTGCTAGACTTCAGAAAAAGATTTGCAGCAAACTTGAATGTTCCTTAAAGATCCTGCTTCGTACATAAAGATTTGAGGAATTGAGTTATAATCTTGCAAAACAAACGGAGGAGTTCCTTAATTAATGAAAAGTTAAGGTACGTATTCTCTCTATTCTAAATCCTTAGCTCCATTGGGAAGGACTAAGATAGAAACTTGACACAAGCGCAGCGGAAACTGGATTCCCGCTTGTAGAAGTAGGGTTTGCAGACGCAATCAAGACTGACAGAGGCTATCCGCACCTTGTTGGTAAACTTCATCCATTGGTAATATATGCTTGAAGCTGCTTAGGATATGATCCTAGTTATGCTCACTGGTACTCTGTTTCGTGTGCTGCGTAAGTGTTCTCTGTGCTGTGTGAGTATGTTCTTTCCGAGAGAGAGATGCGGCAAATTACACCTAGCTTTAAAGGATCCCAAACCTCAGAGAAGAACAAGTAGGAGGAGATTCAGGATAATGGAAGTAGTAGAAGAGTTGTCACGTACCCATCAGTAAAATGCCACCCCGATAAGCTACCAGCGCGAAAAGAGCTCTTTTCCATCTCTTTATTTTCTGAATCCCTCCCGAACTTGACCTCATGCTCAGCCATAGCTTCTCCATAACTCAGTCTCTCCCCTTCCCCGTACCTTGGTGTTCTCACTTCTCTAGTTCCACTTTGTAAAATACTGGGAAACCAAGAGGGTGTCTTTGCTCCTTGCACTCCATGATTTTTGCCAACTCCTCCAAACACCAGGGCGATGAGGCGTAATCCTCAGAGAAAATGACGATGGCTATTTGCGATTCCTCGATCGCCTCCATAAGTGCTGGTGATATTTGCTCTCCTTCCTCAGTTCTTCGCTGTCTATGAAAGTGTTTATTCCTCTCTGATCTAGAGCTGTGTAGAGATGACCGAGGAAGTTGTTGCGGACGTCCGTGCCTCTGAAACTCAAGAAGACATCGTAACTCCTTCTACGCTTGGAAGAAGAAGAAGCCATTAGAATCAGGAAAGTGAAGTGGTTAACTCTGAGCAATGAGTTGCCTAAGATTGGTACTTTGTTTGCAGTAGTTTGTTCAGCATTTGATCTTCTCTTAAATGCCATTGATACCCAGATCCAGATGCATGACTCCCTTTGCGCGTGGGTCAACAAAAATATTTCAATATGTGATTGTACCGAGCGCTTCACGCACATGGAGTGTCGACAATCTGCACCTTGGACACTTTTCTTCATGGATGATGACATTTGTCACTTTAGTTAGATGTGTCTTCGCCACAAATCTTTGGTTAATGTCGAATTTATTGTTATTGAATCGTTAATAAAGTTGACTATTCAACATAGGATAAATTTCTATGACCATATTAGCATACCATCCTAATTATAGGTCAATTTTCTGATTGATTTGATTTGGCTCAGGGGAAATGGCTTTTTTTTTTTTTTCCAGTTCTTCATTTCTTTTCTCATGGAAAAGATGCTTCGCTCTGGCTATACGGCAAATTTGAGAGTGATGATCGATGTATCTCTAGATATGATTGCAAAAGCAACTTGGATTTTTAATTTGGACTGAACTTTATACCCCAACTACCTTGTACCCCGTGACTTGAAGTCTAACTACAAGATAGGCCATACGTTACTCAATAAAATATATCAAAGTACACCACTCTCTCATGGGGAAGATGATAGGAAATTATTTTGTGTTAACCTCTTGCGCGTGAAACTTTTCTTCATTGAAAATTGTGTTTGTCTCACTAGCTGACTACCAATGGACATAATTCTTTTATTTAATGTTGAATTTAGTGTTAAAGAATCTGCCAGTCATCATAAAATAAATTTCTACGACCAATAATAATGCGTGCCCCCGCCGCCCCCCCCCCCCCCCCCCCCCCAAAACAAAAAACTTTGGCTCGACGCTTCAGCCTCATCTTCGACATCGACATCCACTTCTAATCGGAAAAATAAACACAGAAAGAGAAGACTTCCATTTGTTTAACACATTTTCACTGATACCGAAGTCATTGCTCTTATCTTCTCTCCCTATCTGGCCCCTCTCAAAGGAAAGGCGTGGATATGCGTTTTAATTAAAAAAAAGAAAACATCCTTAGTCCGTCTTATTCTTTTGCTTAATGGAGTGGCTAACGTTTTTCAATTTAGGTCTTGGACACTGCTCTTCGTAATATGGAAAGGAAAGGTAGAGACTATATATATCATGCTTTTTGATTGATACTATTTTGAGCCATAATTCACACTCTTATGAAACAATACGCATTTTGAATTGAAATTTTGCGAGCGCACATGTAACAAGTTCTTCTAGAGCGAGCTCAATTTGGTATGTAGATTGGGCACATCCTTCGGCTCGTGAATCATCAGCCTTACTGAATAGTGAATACCACAAATCTTTTTGAGGAATCATTATTCATGTCTGAAATATCGAGCTTGAGATATGTGAACCAATGATATCATGCATGCGCATCGTATGCGGACCGACATTTGTATATAGCGCAAACCAAACACCACACAAGACAAAGCGGGAAAATTGTCAAAAAATATAAACATGTTGCATATTTACCAATTCAGTTCTAAATTTTTTAATTTTGCTAATTAAATTCTAAACCTTTTGCATTTATGCAATTCACTTCTAAACATTTTTTGTATCAATTCAATCCCAAACATTTTGCATTTGCATCAATTCAGTCCATCCGGTGCTAATGTGGACTCGATCGGCGTTGATGGGGCAATTTCTAATATTACTTTAAAAAAATTCAAAAAAAATTTAATATTTTTATTTTTCATTTACCGTTCATCTTCTTCCTCTTTCCTTTTTTTTTTTTTTTTACTATTCATCTTGTTATGCCTCCTTGGCCGGCACGCTGACGCCACTGCTGCTGTATGAGGTCGGCATGGTGAGGCCAAGCCACCCAATGGCTGGGTCTGGCTCAATTGAGCCTCGCCTAGCCAAGCATCATTCTTGTAGATCCTTCTTACTCGAGTCGCATTTTCCCTTTTGCTGAAATGAAGAACTAGAACCGAAGCTGATTCGACCATGTCGATCACCGCTGGACTAGTGATCCTCTGCGTAGGTGAGGATGGTTTGCGAAACCTCGCTTGCAGAATTGGAGCTATATCTTCCTACAAGCACAGACGAATCAAGCCTCTCACGGCAGTATCAAGCATACATCTCATCAATTTAATCATGCACACACGATATCACTTATCCACAAGCAATTAAAAAGGCAACCAGACTAAGACAAATCCATCTAATTCATGCTTATTCCACAAATTCGAGCATTTCAGAGAGTTGAACAGAGGATACAAGACCGCAAATCGTGATCCTTTGATGACTAATTGGTTTGTATTTATCTCTTCCCACAAGCACAGATGAGTCTACTTGATCAAAATGGAATCAATCCTCGACCAAATTAATACCGGATTTTTAAACAAAACAATCACGGTTAGCATGCAATACTTTGATTCTAGCATGTTCAAGCTTGGTTATCACCATAATTTTTTGTAAAATTGGCATGAGATTCACCATATTACATACCTATGTATGATCCCATAACCAAACTAAACTCATGGAATAAATGCACACTAAATCAGGGATATCAAGACCACGGTAAGCATCCAAGGATCGATTTCCAGTAGAATCTAATTGATTCATGACATAATTTCTTTTCCAAGCGAACATGAAATTCACCATAACACGATCTTATATCACAACACATGCTTACTTGAGTGGAATAGCATCAAATGAAGGATCAATTGACATTAGTTCAGGCCGCAACAGCCGCGAATCAACATGTATTGACAAAGTTATTGCAGATCCAAAACAAGTTCGAAATTGAATACCTATGATTTTTTTTTTTTTTTTCATCAAATGAAGAAACAGAACTCAACTAGGCTGATATGACCAAAATCGATAAGAAAAATCTCGTAATGAATGAAGTTCCCGGTGAAGACCTGAATCAAAACAAAAACTGATTTAGTTCAGGCATTTCACCAAGCAGGTGGTACGCATTTCGGCCAAGGAGGTTAGATAAAAAAGTAAAGTGACGATTCACATCCTAATAATCACAAATGCAATGCAAGTTCAATCCTTAATACAGCCGATCTTCACATAGACGGTAGCAATACTCTCAGCCTCTGCTTTGTATTTAAAGCAATAGAAAACAGAGCAAATGCGGTATGGTTGAATGAATAATGATTAGCTATAGCGATTGATATAGGATAAGAATAAGGTTAACAGAAGTAGGCAGTCATGGCCGAAGTTCGAGTACTTTGGCATTACATACCTTCTTCGCGACGGCAAAAACGTGGCAATCTGGAAGCGGTGACAATCAACAATAAAGCGAGAGGAAAGATTCAAAAGAAATCTCGAAGAGAGTGACTTATGGATGCTCAAAAATCACCTGACTTCCTTCGATCAACGCTCTCTGTTCTTGGCCCCTCTAGGCGTGTATGTCACGTGGTGGCCAGCGATGGAGGTTCGCGGCGGCTGTCGGTGGATGGAGGGCGACCGAAGAGGGAAGGAATCACCGAGGCGCGCCGAACCTAAGCTGGCAAGCTTAAATGGCAATCCACGATCGTAAGATGAGAAGGAAAGGAAGAGAGCAGAGACTTCCTTGAGGGCCAGGTATGTAGAGTGCAAGTGGGTCCCACTAAGAACTGGTGTATTAGCTAAGCAGCACGTGAAAGTACGATGAAACAAGACAAGAAGTATAGGAAAATGGGTACATGCAAATAGTATCTTTACTTTCTTGAACTTCCAATATAAATTTCTTGCTACGCAAAGCTGTGATATCTGCTAGCATGTAAGGATTTTATTCCCTTTTAGAAGGTAGACGTTAAATGCTAGACAATTATTTTGCAACCAATTTAGAAGGTAAGACGTTAGTTGGTAAACGGTGAATCATATTCACTGTCATATCACTATCATAAGTTATGAATTTGTTCATCTATAGTTATGTATGATAATACTGCACTCTACTGGGGATGTATCCAATTTTCCCTAATTTTTTTTTGGGTAAAGAATTTTTCCCTAAAATTTGAGATTGAAATGCTCATTGTATTTGCTCAATTTGTAACATATACAGCAATTTTTCCTTAGAATGGATCTTTAATTTAATGATGCGCAACGAATGACAAATAGATGAATAAGGCGACCGATTAGCCCCACAGGATGTCGTGATCAATTCGGGGATGGTCTGAGGCTAAACAGGAAATGGTTTGAAACTTTCCGCAAACCTCGCTTACCTCCCACAAGCACCATGCTTGGAGACACTTGAGCAAGAAGTGCTGCCCTGTTCTAATGATTTCGCAACTTATAAATACCCAATAAAAGCCTTGCGAATTTTGTGCTCGGCAATATGTTTAAATGTATCTTCTTCACAGAGACAAAGAGTTTTCAATTGATGCGGGGAATTATTTAATTGTCATCCTTTTAGATCCGGTTTTTCTACGTGTTCCATTTTTCTAGAATATTTGATATTTGATAAATTCTCTAGTTTGGGGAAACCAAAGAGATTGAGGGTTTGAAGATATTTTTTCTTAAGTTTGTTAGGGAAGATACTAAGATTAGAGCACGACTGTAGTGACAAAGATTTTAACTTGTCAAGGCATCCATAGTTTTGGTGACCTACGCTAAGCTTTCCGCACTGATAAAGATGCAAGCTCTCTAGATTTGGAGCCAATGAAAGATTAATAACGCTAGTTAAGGACTCATTGAACTGAAATTGATGGACTTCAACTTCCTAAATTCTGCAAAACATACCAATGCAATCATTAGCTCTGCAATATTCATAGCTATAAAAAGGAAAGCTAATCAAGGGCTTCCTAATAATTGTCTGCTAACCCATTGATATGACTTTTCTGGACATCAAGTCCAAACAAGTTTCTTTACACTTCCTACTAATTGCCTCCTCACCCATTTACACCGGAGCCAAATTCTAGAACCAGGGCATTGGGCCATTAGAGCATCTAAGTTTGTTACGGAGACGTACACGTGCTGGACCTGGTGAAGAGATATGCACTTTAAGCAATATGGCTATACTCGGCATTTTCATGTTTGTGGAAAATGTCAGGACAAATAATTATTTCTTTGTTAGTGCCGGCAAGTTCAATACTACGGCCTTTACTGCATTGGTTGCCTATCCATAACAGAGCAAATTCAGTCGCCAACCAATTTCCATTGACATTTCCATTATACTGTCCAAATCAGAGTAATATGAAAACCCAGATGCAGCAAATAATCAACTTTTACTGTATTTTCAAATAGAACGCCAGAACTTCACAATTTTTCAAATCCAGACAAAGTCTTCCACTGAGCACTATTTACCGAAGTTGATTCGACGACTTTCCGTCCATAGTTGGTACTCTAAACCGGTGCAAAACACCTCGTGGGCATGGAAAGACACTTGAGAAAGACACGTAAAATTGAATACATAAATAAATCGGACATGGAAAGACACTAGAGAATTAACACGGAGATGGAAAGACACTTGAGAATTAACCCGGGATACCAATCAGACTCGTCCAAGCAAAAACTTGCTGTGAAATCAGTATTGATAAGTAAATGACACCTAACTAAGCTGCTGTGCAGAATCTGACAAATTTATCAGGAGATCATGATCTAGCAGAATCACGAACACGTTTAAATCAAATGAATTGGCATGATGATGAAAGTTCACATGTTAACAAGCCACAATGATAATAGAGAGAAGTAGTTCCCTTCTAAACACACCACAATAACCATGAAAGGGAAGTAGTTCCCATCCCTCAGAAACCGAGACCAAGCTATCCAACAAAACTAGATCACCACAAAAAATGTCCATTTATCTTAATCCGTTTCGCTACTCGCTGCTTCCAGTTGATCTGTATCATTGTCACTGGCTTCTAGATCCTCTCCCTGCATGTGACATCTGCATAAGTACTCTCTTCGATGATTTCTTGACTAAAATGTCTGGTCAAACTCTGAATCTGCTGGATCACGAGAATCCTCACAAAGCAAAGCTAAATTTACAAATTGATTTGTCTTCAAGCACAACCTTCAAATCGTCCTCTTATTCCCTCCATAATTGTATCCCAACTTTTTCACGGTTCCACCTGATACTTTAAGGGTAAGGCTGAATTGTAAATCTCTCTCGTCAAATTGACCAAAATCAACTGCTCCCCCACAAAATCCCATAGCAATTTGGTTCAAGATACTGAATCCACATGTGATCCGAATCAAAAAGAACCGAGAGTTCCTGATGCACATTCCACCGTTGGCCGTTAATGTGGGGCACAATACGAAAGATATTTCCTTTTCTCCATCTTCTACACAGAAAACCACATAGAGAACCAATTGTTTGAGCTTATCATACGAGTCTTGTGAAGCCATGAAACATACGGTACCGTTTCAACAGGGATGACATTCTCGGCATCTCTTCCCCAGGGGGTAACAGGGCGAACTTCCCGGCTACCGTGACGAATTCCTGATAGCGCAACTTCGGTTAACGAGTAAATTGTTAGATTACCCAGTAGTAATTAGCTCAATAGAGAGCTTGAATTTGAGAATTATTCCTTATGATTCAACGCTAAGCTGTGTCCTATCCTCAAATAATTAAGATGCATTGGTCTCTGCTTACGTTTATGCAATCTCAGGCGAATCAGAAAATAATTCCCTTGCGATGTGTTGTAGGCACTGAACAATCCAATATACTGAAGAATCATACTCGTCCCACTAAAGATCTGTTTTTTTTATCCAGATTTTCTAGCTTTTGTTCATTAAGACATAGATCACGTGCGCCTAAAACATTTACACTTCTGTAGTCAACACGAAAACGCCACTCGCGTACATGGAGAGAGACGTAATAAGTCCTGAAGTGAGAGTCAGCCATGGTTTGAACCCTTTGATGACTAAAATTCCTTGAGCTATATTCCTCTGTCTAGTTTTAGGTAACCGCATGGACAACCTATCTGTTCCAGAAATAATATGCTGGAACAGAATAGATTTTACTATTTCTGCCAGAAACAACAAATTTGTTTTTTCGGGGTTTTGGGCCAAAATCTATTCTGGAACAGATTTTTGGATTTTAGAAATAGAAAAACGACTTTGCGTTGGCCAAAAAACGAGTTTTTCTGTTCCAAAACCCTATTTTTGAATAGGTTTAAAACAGAAATAGAGAACCAGAAACGTTCTCATGCGCGCCCTAGCTGTCTAGTAAATCTTCTGTTTCATTTTAACTTTCTTCCATTGCGCTCGTTTGGACTCTATCGTCTGTTCAACCATGTGGAGTAAAGCGATCAAATCAACAGATTATTTTGAAGCAAATCCTCCAAATCATTTTTCTAGCGCTTCATATTATTGGAATCACACTTTTTCACAATAGGCATGACTCAAATAACTCCATGATTAACTGAACATTACTCTCTGTGAATCATTAGACCAACTTACATGGGGACAATTTTGTTGTTCCATAGTTCAAAACTTTGGAGCCCGCGCCTGCATTGATAGACGAAAGACGGTAACTGTCAAATATTGTTTTGCCAAAAAAAAATTTTGACTGAAATTTGTTTAGTTGACAACATTGATAAGTTACCAACACTTTCAAGAATACCTATAGTTTACCATATATTTTAAATTACGTTAATTATTGTCAATAATTTAACAATACTTTTTTTATTTTGGCTTACCGATATGTTTATTCTACTATTTACAAAGTTGATATGACAATGACTTTTATTGTAAGAGCAATATATATATGCGAAGATTATATATAAAAAAAAATCCTCATCTAATTTCTCTTCTAAAGCTTACATGAAAATTTATTTTAAAGTTTGTAATTAGTTCAATTAGAAGTGGCGCTTTGAATTGATCACTTCCTTGTACTCGCCTAATCTATTGTTCTATACTAATGTAGATCGCATTGATCCTTGCCTAGACGTTTATGTACAAATACTCATTACAAAAGAAATCATTCCCTGCAGGTGCTCTTAGCCACTTCTATTAATATCGTGCAGAATCACAAATTTTTAATTTAGATTTACATGTTTTGTCTGATTTCGATATTTGCATTCGACTAACACAGTGCGGTTCCGAAGGCCCTAACATCACATCGCGTATCAACGTACTAGCGCCGTGCATGGAGAGAGAGGAGAGGAGAGACCTCAATTGAGAAGTCAGCCATGTTTTCGATTCTTCCTCTGGGCTCCAACATCCTCCCTCTTGCGCCTTTGTTTGATATCTCATGCTCCACCCACCACTGCTATTACATATAGGTTAAGAAATCACAATTTATTAGTCTGTTTATCTACTGCATTTTAGTTTTTTTATTTTCCTTCGTCGCATTTACAAACACCCAGCGCAAACCCCATATGGACTCTCTTCAATCACACGACACATACACACTAAGAGAGTAGATAGGAGTGAGACGTGAAGTTGAGAATTCGAGCCATGTCGACCCTTTAGGACTAATACTTACAGCATTTCCTCTGTGTTAGTTTTTACTGTCTAGTAAAATCTTCTCTTTTATTTGAACTTTCTTTCATTGTGCGCATTGGACTAATCGTCATCTCGAACCATTTGGAGTAAAGCTGGATCCGTGACGGATAATGTTTGACGCAAAACCTCAAAAATTTCCCTAGGCGGCTTGAATATTAGTCGGAAAGCCACACCTTTTTCACATACTCGTTGCTTTACTTTGAAAAAGGAAATGACTCCAGTCATATTCGATCAAAAGTGTGTCCTGCCCACCATCGGCTACAACCACTTAGCTCACATGATCTGAATCCACTTCGTGGGGACGGTGAGGGAAGAGCCGTGAAGGTCTTCCATTGACGATACCATACACCATATCAATGTGATTGCCCTTTTTTTCCTCGAAATACAACACAGGAAGCTACTCTATAAACTTCTCATACAAGTCCTTTGAGCCATGAACGAGATGAGACCCTCATTAGTGGGACCAACCCTCGGCATCTCTCCTCCCGAGGTAGACTCAATACAATGAACGATTTGTGAATCCCCAAAATTCTGCGATAGATGTGAGACTGTTAGATAGTTTTACGAAAGTTAGCAGCCTAAAAAAGAGTTTCAATGATTAAAGTGGATAGTCATGTGGTTTTAGCTGCAGTTCGCAAAATAGCATTACATTACAAAGAACTAAATTTGATGAAACAGATATGTATTGTTGAAGATTTTGTAATTGGATGAACAAGTACTTCTTGATGTTTTTCAATCTGTGGAATACTTGTAATTCCACAGTGAACAGGTTCTATAAAGAATATACTTTGGCGTTGTCTTTTGGCCACCTTCGCCTACATATACATGTAGAACTCACTCTCTATACGTCTGCTTGTTCTTAATTTAAGCCCATCCATTCAGGATTTCAACTCTTTGTGGCAATATACAACAATCGTCAGCCAACGTGTAGATGACCCTCCATAATTATCAAGAGAGGAGAGAGAGAGAGAGAGAGAGAGAGATTCTAGACCTCAATCTTGAACAAATCATTCATGGTGGGCCCATTACGGACCAGTTCCTGACACAAATGCAAGTAGATCATATTGGCCGTTGTGAACCTTGTGAAAGGGAGGAATTTTAACTCAGATATTTTGCACCTTCTCATCCAGTAGAGTGTAATTGGCTTGGAATCTCGGGATCTCTGACAGCTGTTCGCAATATGAAACCCTCCAGTCTGACACTTTTAGTAAGATGCCTGTCGGAGCAGCAGCTTAGTATAATTTGTTTCCCCTCATGTACAATTTATCTAAGACCGGGAAAACATGAGGATTCCTCCAGGAATTCTACATCTGATAGATTGCATTCCAGAGATTTAAATCCTGTAACATATGAAATCCTGTCTTTATACGGGGATCACTCGAATCTTCTCTCCCTGCCTTCTTTGGAAACTTGAATTAGTTTTGAGCAGCCTAGACAGGTATAACTACTCGAAGATTTTTGCAATTGATAATGCTAGATGTGAGGATTTTCCATTTCTTGCATTTTATTAAACCTCATTTTTCAGAAAAGGCCACGCTCTTCCCTATGGATCTAGGAATTTCCTTAATTTACGTCCCTGGTAAACAAGCTCTCGCAAGTATTTGGCTTTAATCCAGGACCCTTAGGGAATTCTTTTGCAACTTGGGCAAACAGCAATAATGAGACAATCGAAGATTCTCGAGCTGGAGCGCATCGGGGGGATGAAGTTTAAGAGCACGCCACTTAAATTATGACTGTAACTTTGCCAAGAGTATGCAAACTGATTCATGGGCATGCTCCACAAGTTATTTGCAACCACTGAGATCCAATTCCTCAGATTTGGAGTGTAGCCGAGATTCGGCATATGGACAAGCACCGCATTCACTGAAGTTAATAAACTTCAATTCCTTAAAGCCCCTGCAAGAATTCTGAAACTTTGGAACCTGTATGATACCATAATTTTTCACAGACGTCTTAACTCTTATATATAAAAATTAATGCAGAACTTCGGTGAACAAGTAACTACTTTCTATATGTCCACAGGTGACTATTTATCCTTATGATTTTAAAAAATTACATAGTTGAGTGGGAATTTGAGAGTTGCCCCCTTAAAGG
The DNA here is from genome assembly GCA_019149425.1 of Psidium friedrichsthalianum. Classification (NCBI taxonomy): domain Eukaryota; kingdom Viridiplantae; phylum Streptophyta; class Magnoliopsida; order Myrtales; family Myrtaceae; genus Psidium; species Psidium friedrichsthalianum. Next base: position 19,585 of record JAGVVM010008960.1, read on the forward strand.
TTACCTTAA
>JAGVVM010008961.1:0-23487 GCA_019149425.1 Psidium friedrichsthalianum
CCCCCCCCCTTCTCTCCCCCCCCCTTCCTCTTTCCCCCCCTTCTTTTCCTCTCCCCTTCCTCTCCCCTTCACCTCCCCCTCTTCCCCCTCTCCTCCCCCCCCTCCTCCTTCTCCCCCTCCCCTCTTCCTCTTCCCTTTTTCTCTCCTTCTCCTTTCCCCTCCTTCCCCTTCCCCTTTCTCTCTCTATCTTCCTCCTCCCCCCTCTCCTCTCCCCCTTTCCCTTTTTCCCCTCCCCCTTCTCCTCCTCCCCCTCCCTCTCCTCTCCTCCCCCCTCTCTCTCCCCCTCTTCCCCTTTCCTCGTTCTTCTCCCCCCCTCCCCACCTTGCCTCCCCCCCCTCTAGGCTCTCCTTCACCTTTCGGCCCGCCCCCCCCCTTACCAGGGGTCAAACGCTTCGACTTGGCAATTCCAGTCAATAACAGCGGTTTGTTTACGTGTCGTCTAATAAATGACACTCGTGATTCCAACTATTTGTACTCCACGGAGATCCCAGGATTCTCTCAGATTCCGAGAATCCGCATTGCTTCTCGGACCTCGCTCCCCGTTCACCTCTCGCGCCGGCGCCCCCCCCCCCGCCGCCGCCGCAGTTCTATCCTGATCCTCTCCCGACCCAGGTATTTTTCACGACGGTTCATTTTTTACCGAATTTCTCGTTCCTCGTGGGATAAGGCCCTTTCAGAGGCACACAGCACGATAGATTCCCTTCCGGGTGTCGACCGCTCCGATTGAGGTTTGGCTGATCTCGTTGTTTTCTGATCTTTCACCTTCTTTGATCTGGTTTCGTCGTGGGTCAGTGCAACATTCCCTCGTAGACGTGTTCATGTTTTCATCGCAGCATGTAAGATAATCCATGTTTTTGACGTTTTTTTGATGAATTCTGTCTGTGATGTTTCTTGATAATCCAGACGAAAATGGGGGAGGTTGTCCGTCGGAGAGGGTGTTGCTCGAAGCAGGAATTCCTTCCCGAGGAGTCCTTCTCGAGCTTCGGGAATTACGTGAAGGCCCTCCGGGAGACGCCGGCGAGGCTGCGGGACCGGCTGGTGACGCGGTCGCTGGACACCACGGAGCTCCACGAGGTCAAGGCGCGCGGAGCCAGCACGAGATGAAGCGGACCCTCAACTGGTGGGACCTCATCTGGTTCGGCATCGGGGCCGTCATCGGCGCCGGCATCTTCGTCCTCACGGGCCTCGAGGCGAAGGAGACCGGCCCCGCCGTGGTGCTATCCTACGTCATCTCGGGCATCTCCGCCCTGCTCTCCGTCTTCTGCTACACCGAGTTCGCGGTAGAGATACCCTCGGCCGGTGAGTGCAAACACGACGCCATCTTTATGTTTCCACCCTTCATCGACAACGACTGTCACTAAATCTCTAAGTCAATGATCTCCGGTGAGGACGCGCCATCTCGCTAAAAAGATTCGACTTTTAAATGATTTTTCTTGTCTGGGAGGGACAGCCGTCAACTTTGATGTGGATTTGTCCAATTCCCGATTCCCGACGTCATCTTTTAAACGATCTCTGACTTGACAAAGCCTTTGCGGCTGTACAAATCCTAGATAGTTGACGAGTTAAAACTCTCAAAGATTTGACTTTTCATGCATGTTGAACCGGAAATCCAGATTTTTTTGTATTTTATGCCACTGAGAATGAATTTCGATTGGTATATTCTGGTGAACTGCTGCCATCTTTTTTTAGTCATATACAATGTCAAAGTTTAACCATCTTCCTTAGTAATTGAGTTATGGAGCTTGTGATCATTTCACATCTTGCGAAGCTTGCAAACGATGCGACTGAATATGATTGCTTCTTCTCCTTCGTTCAGGTGGATCATTTGCGTACCTAAGAGTGGAGCTCGGTGACTTTGTGGCGTTCATTGCTGCCGGCAACATCATCCTTGAGTACGTGATCGGCGGCGCTGCCGTCGCACGCTCCTGGACATCCTACTGCGCCACCCTTTTCAACCACAAGCCCACAGATTTCCTGATCAAAGCACACGGCCTCGCCGAGGGTTACAACCAACTCGACCAATAGCTGTCGGCATCTGTGCTGCGGTCTGTGTCGTCGCAGTACTAAGCACCAAGGGCTCTTCCATCTTTAACTCCATCGCCTCCGTCATCCACATCGTCGTCATCCTCTTCATCATCATCGCAGGCCTGACCAAAGCTGAGCCGAAGAACTACTCTGATTCGCTCCTCAGGGGGCGCGCGGCATCTTCCAGGCTTCCGCAGTCCTCTTCTTTGCCTATATCGGGTTTGACGCGGTCTCGACGATGGCCGAGGAGACAAAGAATCCTGCCAGGGACATACCCATTGGCTAGTGGGCTCAATGGTCATCACAACCACTTGCTACTGCCTGATGGCCGTAACACTCTGCCTCATGCAGCCTTACAAGGAGATTCGACCGAGAACGCACCGTTCTCGGTGGGCGTTCCAGGCCGTTGGGTGGAACTGGGCCAAGTACATCGTCGTGCTGGCGCACTGAAGGGCATGACGACCGTGCTTCTTGTCAGTGCTGGTCGGACAGGCTCGGTACCTTACACACATGCCCGGACCCACATGATGCCGCCCTGGTTTGCCCCGTGTCAACGAAAGGACGGGGACCCCATGTGAACGCCACTGTCACCATGCTCGCTGCGACAGCGGTCATCGCCTTCTTCACCAAGCTTGATATCCTGTCCAACCTCCTTTCAATCTCCACCCTGTCATCTTCATGGTTGTGGCAGTCGGACTCCTCGTCCGTCGCTATTATGTTAGTGGCACGACCACAGCTGCAGACCGCAACAAGCTCGTTGCCTGCCTCGTCCTCATAATTGGGTCTTCTATGGCAACAGCCACCTACTGGGGCCTAAGTGAAGGTTGGATAGGATACGCGATCACAGTGCCCATATGGTTAATATCAACATGGCACTCAGATTGTTCGTTCCTCATGCCCGCAATCCGAAACTGTGGGGGGTACCTTTAGTCCCGTGGTTGCCGTCGGCCTCCATCGCCATCAACATCTTCCTTCTCGGATCCATCGACAAGGACTCCTTTGTGCGGTTCGGATCTGGACCGGCTTCCTGTTGCTGTACTACTTGCTGTTAGGGTTACATGCATCGTACGACACGGCCAAGGAAGCTGAGGGGAGCAAGGATGAGGGGAAATGCAGGTGAAGAGGATTGAAGAAGGGATTTGAGACCAAAAGCAGCTTCATTTACGTGTACAGTGAAAGAGGTTCTAAGATTGCTTCCCATTAATTCACTTTTCTAGGAATTGTGCATTTTTTATTGTGGATATGGTTTGGATTGCTTCAGTTTGATGCTGGTTTCTCTTCCAGAAGTTGTGTATATAGCATGCGTTGTGCTGTCCATTTCTAGGATTTACTGGTTGAGAAATATTATCAGAGAAGTGCCTGTGATGATCTACCAAGATATGTGACAATGTGCAGGAAAAAAAAAAAAACAAATTTGGATCAGGATTCTGGAAAAATTTTTACGACAGAACGGAAAATTAACTCGAACCATCATCTAATAATCGTCCGTCTTTGATGAAGCTAAGTGTATTCTCAACCGTTATGCCATATTCCGTCTAGGCTTGTGATATCCATTACACTGAATACACCGTCGAAGGATAACAATCCGCCAAGGCAACCATCCTGCCCGTCAGCTATGACTTAGCTGGTTTGACAACTGTTTTAGATCATGAATTTGCCCATTCGAACAAGTTTCCGCACCAGTCCGATTCTAAAAGCACTAGCAAGAAGCGGCGAACAAGACAAATTCCACGACGAGATGAATTATCTCCATTGCCAGACAATCAAAGACACGCAATCGATACAGGTTCATGACCACACCACGGAAAGCCAGAATCAAAGCCTGAAGAAGATATATAAACATACAAAAGCACAGATTTATCTGCCCCATGTGCTTAATATGAATGGTCAAGTTTTTTGCTATGTCCAGTGCATAGCAAGTATGGGAAGGCTACAAAAAAGCAAAGTTGTCGCATGTTATACACCGTTGACGAGACTAAGCATTCGACTTAGCATGTAAAATTGATTGAAGTGGAATAACCAAAGGCAAGAATTCTACCGAGAAAAGGCTGTTAACAAATGCAAAGGGTCTTTATCTGTCCAAAGACAAGTTTTTCTCGTGTTTACCACGCCTTTCCTTCAGCTTCTCGATCCTAGCTGTTGAAGTTCCATTGTTCTGGCTGACAGATTTCTCTTCGGCACTGCACATCTGAGACTTTATCTGAACCCAAATTTCTTCGTCCATGCGCTCGAACTCTTCGCCTGACCCAACTTCTCGATCTCCCGTCTCATCACAGAGCATTCCTTCTCGAGCTCAGACACCCGCATCCTCATGCTGTCCATCCCGATTTTCAGGACTTGGTTTTCCTTCACCGCTGTATCCCACCCTCCTTCGACCGACCCGCCAAACCCACTCCTCAACTGCCTCGACCCCTCAAGATTTTCTGATACCAGAAAACACCCGGCGATCGAAGTCCTAAGTTGAAGCTGCTCGAAGAATAGTACTTGGACCACTACTCTTAAAGGCAACCTTTCGTTCTGGGCGGCGTGAGTGCAAGCCTCAAGGGACAGCTTCTGGCAATCCATCAGCCTGCAAAGTTGCTCCTTATCTGACTCTGCCAGCCATGGATGTGACTGCAGAACAAGAGCATTGCATAAGAAACATAAACGAAAACACTAGATAGTTATAATGAAGATGTAACAGATGGTGCCATCTGGATTTTCCAACCCAAGAGCTTTGGGCTGAGCATCTTTCATAATCAAATGAAAAGGAAATATGAATTGGTCCCCTATCAACAAATAAATAAATGCAGAAAGAAAGAGGAGGAAAGGGAAAAGGAACCCGGAGACTATTGGAAAAAACAGCCACTTGGTTGCAGAATCTAGAGACCAGAACCAAATATTTAATATTCGTTGAGGGCATGATGATTAGTGAAGACTTGTTAAGATTCTCATCAATGGTCAGTTTCTAGCCATCTTCTGTTGTCTTCTCCAACATGCAGCTAGAGAAGACAAGACAAGAATAACTTTCAACTCTTTGTTGGACATACTTACCTTGAGGTAGATATCTATTGCACGATAAAGACCATCATCTAAGGGTCTAGCAAAATCAGGAACAGCAGCAGCAAGAGCCTGGAACTTGGGGAGCTTCAAGTTAATGTCAGGGGCAACCTCCGCGAGATAGCCATCAATAAGCTTCGCAACCATTGTAATAGGAGTCAGTGAAGGTGATCCAATCAACTCGCCATTGTCCTCCGAACATGCAGAGGCCCCATCAGTAGCTTTATCCATGATGAGGAAGTGTTCAAGAATCCGCTGCACACAGTCCACATTATAGAGTGTCTCGGTCGAATGACATAGATTGGGCATTAAAAGATCTTCAAGAGTAGCTTCATCAAGCTGCATCCCAATCCTTCTCTCCAACTTTGATACGCAAGAGGGGCTTACTTGAAGAATCACACCAGTTCGGAGTAGACCAAACAAGAACTTAGTTGATACAAGGCTTTTCTGCATTGGAAGTAACTGATCAATATCTTCCACTAAGATCTTCTGGTCCACTTCGGAAGGTAGGGCTGCGGACCACAGCAGACAGATTAGAACTAGACTCAGTAATCCCCGACGCCTATTCAGGCCAGGGAGGTACCTTCTGGCATAGAAAGAAAGTGATCCGGCAATTATTTCCGGTTTGACACCACGAGATTCCATTACAGAAATCAACCTTTTGTACAGAGAGAAACTCAAAACTGTCACATCCTCATACCACCAATCTGAACTTAGATTCTTGGGCCTCGCGCCAGTGCTTATCCCATTCCACAAAAGACTGCCACCTGGACTCTGCAAAGGTCCGTCGTGCTCCATGATGGGCCATCCAAATAGATTAGGTCAGTCGATGCCTTGATGGCAGTGACTCAATGCAGCGTTTAGTGATGTTGTGTTCATCAGCATAAGAAATAAGATCATCACAAGTCTGGAGTGCCTTTAGGGAATCTTTCAGCTTCTAAGGACTACCTGGTTAAGGAAATTGTCAGTCTTCATAATAAGATTACCCTCCCCATGCTCCTCGGTCATTTCAAGATGCTCGGCTGCACATCTGAGGTGCACAACATTTGTGGCAGTAAGTTCGAGTTTCATCCCATAACAGAATTTAGCTATGAGTTCGAATGTCTTGGCACCACCAGGAATATCTGGAAGGACTACGGAACATTTTTCTTCCCCCTCTTCAGATGCCTCCGTAATCATTCTTTCCATGACCGCACTTCTAGAGAGCAGTGGAAACTGTAAAGAGGTTTAAGAAATCATTCTTGAACATAATCCAGATATAAATAGAATGTAGTTAACATAATGGAAAAGGCCTGTTTGAAGCAGAGTTGTGTAAATTGCCAAGAAGACCGTTACTAGACTACTAGGATAGTATCTTTCTTAAGTCCCATATACTCCCACCGTAGTCAACATGAACTATGTTGGAACTTTCTGCATTATTTTCCATGTTCATTAATTGATGGAATAGGTCAAAGTACTGCTCAAGTAGAACTACAGGAAGGAAGAAACAAAGAGCTAAATTATTGTGTTGCCTACTCTTTGCAGTGAACTTAAACCGCATTTACGCCAATTTCCTTGTTTTCAGTCGAACAAGGTAAAAATTCTTGCTCCAAGGTGTCAAAACCCTATCCCATCATGACTTTTTGAAGAACATCGCTCTTGTGGCGGTTTTATTCTGGACAAGATCTCACACCCTCTCAGTTTGCCTATTCATGATACCAACTAGAACAGAACCTCGAACAGAATAAATAACGCCAATTGCTTTTGTATAAGAAATTCTGGAATCATCTCTTCATGATGACTGAATCAACAGATGCATGTTGAAAAATGAAAAATGAGAGGTAAAGGCTGTACGTCATTCCAGGTAACAATTAATGCTGACCATGTTCTTTACAGAAATGATGAACAAATTTCAACATAAAACTCATCGACTTGTATTTCTTGCTTGTATATGCTCATGATGGGTTCCTTGCACTAAATATGCAGTCCTTTTCATCTAGTTATTGAATTGATAATCATATTGGCAAGGACCGTCACCTTGTGAAGATGAAAGGACATTTCTCCAACCTCAACAACAAGATCGCTTGGAAGGCCAGTTGTGCAGAACCTATGAGCATTCAGAGACATGAGATGCGAGATGTATTAGAAAATATCAACACCATATAATCAGATTCAAGTTCCAATACAAATTGCACACAGAATGCGCCAGCCTGACCAAAACATTTTGAAAGATCCAATTGAGAAAAAGAATGTTTTCCATTCCTGCTACAGAAAGAGCTCCACATTTCTTATATTCTGCTTTCCACGTCACGATAATAAGAGTGAAAATTTTAAAGTTCCTATTCATCTAGAGTAACAAGGTCCTTGAACTTTAGCAACTAATATGGATTTCAATATGTTGGACAAATCTTCTTAAGCATCAAAGTTCCATCCCTCTCAAGGCTGCAGGTTGTGATCTGCATTGGTGACCTCTGAAAAGGGGAAAAGTACAAAAAGAAAGAAGATGGAAGTAACACAGGCAACTGCTTGATCTCTGAACTGAGCGTCTGATATTCACAAGGCAATTATAAGTCACAAGGCTAAAGACAGATAATATACCAATCCTGCAGGAGGAGTGGAGAATTCATAAAAATTAATACAAGGACACAAAATGCAGAAGCATCCTGAGTAAAGAGACAGGGTCATATTTCCATTTCAGTATCAATAAGCTGTTTTACCTTGGCAGCGACATTAGGGCAGAAAATGAACAGCGTCTAAAAATTCCCCATTCCCAAAGACATGGCATTATGCCATAGAGACAAACTATCTTATGCATACTTAAAACCAAATGTAAGACTCTGGTTGAAGAGCTTTCACATGCGATGTTATCTTGGTTCCAGAGCGTGGGGTCATTTGAAAATTGTCATAATGAGAAAGGTCCTAGGGTGAACTAATTGTATAAGATCAGCAGAGGAAGTGGAGCATCTATAGAAGCAGCAACTAATGAGGCAGTTGAAAGACACTACAATCAATCCAAAGCATATTCTGCTACTCTGATGAACAAGAGGGCAAAGCTGAACATTAATCTAACTTATGACACTGACGGCTTCAGAATTTTGTTTACCGTAATCATTGCGGTAAATATAATGATTCCAGCGATGCTGAAACAGCTAGATTTATCTCTAAAGATGTGTTCATTGGAGAAAAAATTATGTCTCAAGTGAAGTCGAAACAGCTAGCTTTACCTCAAGAGATATTAAGTTTTGAAATAACAGATGACTAGGTCGAACACCCAGTAAAAGAGCTGGTCATCAATCAAAATGAATAGGCCTCGATCTCCAGAGACACATTCAGGAACACAATACATAGATATGCATTTCCTGATGTGGCTTGGACATAAATGTACATCCAAACACCTCCAATGAAAACCAACTTTCCATAAATTGCATGTCTTACTCAGTCTTAGAGTTACTTAGGATACAAACTTAAGGCCAGGATCTCAGTTATCCCGTTTGACTTTTCCATTGGACTAAACACCTCGGCCACAACTAATTATTGTTAAAGTCATCTGGTTCAAGAAAGTTGCTCAGTACACACTCATGAATATCTCAGATATAACCACACTATAATTGCGACATCCGCATCAACAACACTAACCAGAACTCATTCCACTTTACTGAATGGGCTACCTGAACTGATATCTCTACTCCATTATGCACAGTCCAGTACAGAACCTTTGCAAGATTAGGAGCTTATTTTCCACTACTGTAAACAAAAAAAAAAATTGTGCCATCATAAACAGTTGGACTATTGCAACCTACAACCTAAAGTTTTTACCTTGAGACCTAAGCAGCACGATGCAAATGATTGAAGTGCAGCTTGACTGTGTAATTTCAAATCGACATTTATACATCAAATTGAACTCCTGCAAAGGAAGTCCTGAACTTTCCATACAATTTCATGTTCCACAGGTTTCCAAAGCATTGGAAGAGAAGTGAAACAATGGATGCCTAGCCCAATTTGCCAACTTACAGGATTACCGATTGCGAAAATTCAAGCAAAAAATAAGGGTAGGATAAACCAGTCAGACTCAAAAGGAACATACAAGTGTAGTGTTTCCAAGTTTTGCAGGTGTCTACGAACCAAATTTCTCTAATCAAACCCACAGATAGCAGTCCAATTTGTCAGCACCCATCTAAAATACCAGACAGGTATTATGAACCACAGCAAAGCTGAAATAGTAAATTGAAGAAGCACATACCAAGCCTGCCCTTGGCGTTGGAATGCATCACTTTTGGATCCCAATTTCACACAGGCCATTTCTCCCAACAAATCCAAAATTCCGTATACCAATCAGATTAAACCCAATTTGAGCTGTACCCCAAAACGAATCTGTCTTCAACACTAGTCCCAAATAAGAAACCACCCAGGAAATTCTAAGTTCCCCCAACAAATGCAGCTTCTCCACAGACCTTTTTCGGCCACAAAGCAGCTCCAGAAAAGCATAAACTCACTCTATAGCCAAGTAGGATTCTACCAAATTCACCAGCAAATCCAACAAACTTAAAATGCCGCCAAACAACTCCACTCAGAGACGCATAAAACCCTCCTTCACCGAATGCCCAGGTTCCGTTCTGAGCTCGACTTACATTACCTGCGGCATTCAGACAGCAAAATCTAGGTCAACCCTTCCTCCCAAGACACATCTCTGCTCCAAAAAACCCACCGAACTTTTCTGTATTTCGGCGAATCAGCCAAAGTTGGTATTTTTAATTAATGTCCTAAAACCACCAAGAAGAATCCAATGCTCGGACTCATGCAGAACAAAAATGGGGCAGAATCGCTGGTACCCATTAAAGAAAAGACGCTAATCCAGCACCCAGCGAGCTTCTCCTTCGCCTCGCGATTAAAATAATCACAGCAATGACTTCGAAGACCAATCATGCACAGAGCCCAAAAAAAAAAAAAGACAGGCAGAAACGCTCGGGAAACTCGAAACGTTTGGTCGCCCGTTTACTTTAATGGGCTGCTCGGAAAGCAAGCAACCTCCCTGACGCATTACATGCATGTGGGGTCGATCGCTTGGAGCACACTCATTGCATTTTTCAGCAGCAGCGCGAGCTTTGATCCGTTAAAGCGAAACCGAAGCGCAGTGACCCTCAAGACATATTTTGGCTGCTTATCAGTCTTTTTTTTATCTCGACCAAATTTTTTTTTTTTGTTCTCTAATTTTTTTTTTCTTATTGGTTTCAACGGGCATCTGCCTTTACAGGGAGGCCATGTGGGATGCGTTACGGGGTTGCTTCTGCATTCAATAGGGGTTCCAAGACATTGGTGAAAGTGACTTGACTTGTTTTCTTAGTGGGGATCTCCCATGCTGGAAAATGAGTAAAATGTGAATGGGAAAGAATTCGTTTTCACACGCTCGAGTACGATTAGGGTGCAAACGAATCGCTTGAATGCGCCCAAGGACCGGCCCTGGCCGAAGGTGGTTGAGGTAGCGTCGGATCCTACCACGAATCTGTCTTCTTCATATATTTGTGCCCACTTTTCCGTATTCTGTCCTAGCACTTCATTTAACTGTTAATTTTGCTTCATCTTATGGCATCTCTAAGGGTTTTAGGAATCTATAAATTTCGATTTTGGCATATATTTTCGTTTTGTGATTAAGTTTGTGCACGTTCGAGCCTCCAAACTTCTTGATCCTAAGCTCGAGAATGTACTCAAGCCCGAATTAAAAAGGACAAAAAAAAAATGTCAATTTAGGCCCCAAAAGGACAGACCAATTTAGGATCCGGATCAAAGTCGGGCGAGCCGGCGAATTGGACCAGGTTTCCGATCCTTGGTCTATCTATGAATACCTTTAGTTTTCTGTTTTGAGATCCAAGAAGGTATTGGCCATTCAAGCATATGATTTGGGTCGTTAACAAGTTTGAGATTTTTTTTTAAAAAAAATTGGACATGGTTTCAAGGTCAATTTTGAAGGCATTGGGCTTTGGCTCACGATCACTCGGCCCAGCGGTCATCGCTGGGTATGGTAGTTTTTTTTTTTTTTTGGTCTAACAGTAGGGGTTTAGGTAATTGAGGTTTGAGACCAAAATCAAACAAATAAATAGCAAAGTGGGATAAAAAATAGAAAATCACGAAATATGAATTTGTCGAGGTACATTTCAAATCAGCCTCGAACCATGGCATTGCTAACAATAATGATAGAATTATGACAAAAAGATTATGTATATTGGAATGTTGAAAATTGAATCATCGGGTGTCTTTTTTGAGTGAATGAATTATCAGCGAGCTAATTTTCTGGATTTTCATGCGTTTAATTTACTAAAAATGATCAGTCAACGGAAAACCTCAAAGAAAATGCACATGCTAAATTTCCTAAGCTGAGAAACGAAAATCATTTTTCATTAAAGATGACATGGTGCAAAACATGTTGACCCGTCGTTTGAGTTGCAAAAGGCAAAAAAGACTTGCCCATTTCAAGCAATAAGCTACCTATAGAGATAGAATACACATGTCTCAATGATAATTTTCTCGCTAATACCCTTGGTTGGACATCAGGGATGGTCGGAAATAAAGCCGAAAAGAAAAATTTTAAAACACAAGAAAGACGACTGGGAATCAAAATGAATTCCGTTAACGTTCTATAAAAGATCAAACTGAAAAAAAGGAAAACTATTTCCTAATTATATAACTGTTTTGATGTAGCAAATACACATAGGAACTTAATGAAAATATTTTTAAATGCCAATTAACTTGTATTTGACTATTTGAATCGTGAAATTAATAGGAGAAAGAAAAGGAAAGTCAACATTCAACTTAGTGATTGAGTGGGAGTCAATATTCAACTTAGTAATTGAGTGGATTATTAATTTTTGCTATGATGGCATCTAGGCAATGACTACTGTAGCGATTTTACAATCCTAGATGGCACACCTAAAGGCGACATTTGAAGGGTGTTTTTGCTATAATGTAGTATGATTGAAAGAAGTATATTACCACCAAGGTTTACATCATTTTATTTTTGCGTGGGCACGAGAGGTTCCACTGCACGATGAATGTTATTACTTACAGTGAACTATCTTGAAAAATTCGACCAAAAAAAATAAAATAAAAAACTATCGCGAAAAGTCTTTGGGGTCCTCCTTGTGAGTTGATTTCACTTTAACATATCTCGATCTTCATGGGCACTAATTTCGCATGAACATATGTAAAAAGATCAATGAAGAGCTTCTTGGATAATCCATCCTTTGTATCGCAGTTACTTACAAAGAATTTACAAAATTACAAGTAACAGGAACATCAAGTGGTACAACTACTAATTTTCCCCAAACTCAATGTAATGCCACTCATTCACATAACACGCAAAAATAAAAAATAAAAAACCAATATGCGCAAAACTACCAAGTGGTACCCCAAGCTTCGCAAGTTTGTCTATGGCAGCAAAACTTTGGACCCTAACACTCATACAACGACTACCCTCAATCTTCTGGTATTAACAATACTTCTAGCGCAACAAACCGGTCCGATGAGAATGGGAAGTGATCTCCAGGGTGAGAGGGACTGGACAATAAGGCTGCGTATGGTAACGATTCTGATCCTAAAAACTGATTCTGATTAAAATGACTTTTTCTGATTCTGTTCCTGGATGAGTTTTGGAGAACCAGAAACGCGTTTGATAACTGCACAAAATTTATATTTCGAAAAACTGTTTCTCTTTCTAATTTTTTTAATTTAAGTCAAATAACTATGTAGTTATTTTGTAAAATTTCATCCTAAATGAAGGCTAATTTCAAATGCACACTAAAATAATTTAAAATACATTTATTTTTTTAGCATGTCATAAATGAAACACAAATTTTAATACATGATGTCTGAAGTTCAATTGAAGTCCCAATTTATGAAAATGAGGTCAAACTAGCCTAATCTAAGCTTTTTCTATTTTTAGGAAATTTCTAAATTTTTTTATGATTTTTTAAAAATTTTCCAATTTTTTTTTACATTTTTTATTTTTATTTTTATTAGGTTGAGAGGAAAGTGATGAGAAAAATGAAAGGGAAAAGTGAAAGATGTGAGATTTCATTCTGTTTTGTGATTGTCAAAAGTGATTCTTTTTTCAAAACCAACTTTTTTTTTGTTCTGGATTTTACTCTAAAACTGATTCTGATTCTCTAAAACTGATTCTGGGAACAGAATCAGAATCAGAATTATTTGAGTTATCAAACATGATTCTCATTTTTTACTGTTCCAGGGAACAGAATCAGAGAATGAGAATGGTTACCATACGCAGCCTAAGCTGCTCCTAATAGACTTCTAGAAAGGCGAAGGGAGTAGGAATGAATCGAATTGTGCACCGAATAGGAAGAGAGAGTCTATGGATTATACATGTGAAATTGGAATCCACAGATGTTGCATCTAGAACTTTATTTAGCATCAGCCCGGCAATTCTCATCCTGCGGCCTCTTATTCCTAGCGGCCCACAACTGATGAATAGTTGCATACCAAGAGATGTCCAAGAGCAATGCAGAGAAAGATTTTCCTTTAGCAGCATATTTAGACCAGTCTAATTCAGTAGTCCACGCAGCAGGCCTAGAAAACTCTCGTCCGCACCAGTGCAGAAAAGCTGGCACTCGTCAAACAGATGCTCTCTACTTTCATCACATACTCCTCAAAGCAAGCGAGCAGTAGTGGGCGGAGAGAGCACCATTTTGAGAGCCTGTCAAGAGTGGCAAGTATGTTTAAGATCAGTAACCAAGTGATCAAGTAGTGTTTAGAAATTCAAGGAGTAAACCAAGCACTATTGTGCCAATCAACATGCGGACCCCTTATCTGACCCCCCCAAAAAAAGAAAAATGCGAACCCTTTTCTCAAATAGCATTCCAGGCTTCTCACGCAAAGCAGCTTGAAGCGAAACAAGATCTTCAGATCTAGCCGAGGGCCAATTCCAACCATGCCAACCAACAACCTAAGAGCGGAAAATTGTCAAGAGAGAGCCCAAATCAAACCTTTACCTGCGAAGATTGTCAAGAGAGAGCCCAAGTCAAAACCCATCGACATATCTAATTAGATACACATTCACTTAAAAATTTAAGCCACTAAGTTATAAGTCAACTTGGACATATTAATTGCTTAACACTACATTATTTCTTCGATGTAGGGCTTCTCTAACAGAGCTCACGCGTGTATCTCAAAAAAACCTTACAATCAATGCTCAAACCAAGAGTCATGCAAAACTCTTCTAGGAAATCTCCTGAGAAATGGCCCAAAAGAGTGCCAAGAAATATACCATAGAAAGATGGAATCAGCATTATCCAGATTACAATTCAAAAAGTTCTTGGCAATAACCTCGAAGCTTAATTAACCTTTTACATTCGACCCCCCCCCCCAAAAAAAAAAACCCTTTTCCGGCAACAGGAGGAGTTAATGGACAATTTCAAAGACCAAAGTTGAATGGAGAGCTTCACTGAAGACAAATCAAAATCAGCAAAAAATTATCAAATAGCTGTCGGTGAAATAATTGGGATCAATGTGGAAAAGTATAACTACAAGGTCGTTTCAAATATAAGAAGTTAAAAAACCATACGAAGAGCTTCAACTCTTCTTTCTCTTTCTCGAAGGGGAGCATTCAGCCGCATTTATCAAAATCCTCTACTTGCATCTAGGATCACAAGTGGAATACTAAGCACCAAGCTCTGCCACAGAAGTGAAGTGAGCCCCTTACTCACTTCTCTCTAGAAAGCCCTATTAGCCAAGCTCAAAAGCCGTTGCACACTACTAGTGCTCATCCCATTAAGGAATGAAGTTTGAACATTTGGTAGAGCTCTAGATCCACAGGTGCAAGAATGGCTAGAATGAACCTAATCGAGGCCAGTCGAAGAACTTGAGGGAATGTCTTTCTTCTTTCTTAGGGATTTCGTAACCTAGGGACAATCTGGAAGGAAATGTGAGCGAAATCTTTTGTTACAATAAAAGGAGAAGCAATGGCTAGGCTGACTGCAATAGCAGCTTGTAATGGTGCTTGAAACGACCTTTGTGTTGAATGCCGATTCCACACTTAATTGAAGATACGGCGTATGTCAATATAGGCAGCCATCTCATTTAGAAATTAAAAAAAAAAAAAAACTTCTTAGTAAAGTTTTAGTACGGGTAGCATTACTCGCATATAAATAGAATAGATGTCAAAAATTCTCAAGGCTTGCCATAAGGATAGAACTTTCTCATCTAACTTTATGATGGGTTAAATCTCTGCCATAGTGCCATGAATGATGCTCTTCCAACTCCCAAGATCCACCATTAACGGCTTTCGCGTTCAAGAAGAGGGCATTTTCGAAATAAAAATTCGAAGAAACATTAAAATACTTTAAAATCTGTTCACGTCAGTGTCGCCCATGCAAAGTAGGCTGGCCAGCATCCACGCCAACAATTTCTCACCAAAATTGATCGGATGGACTCAAGTGACAGAACGTGAAAAGGTTTAGGATTTAATTAACAAAATTAAAAAGTTTAACACTGAATTGATAATAGTTTTAGGACTTTTTGGATAATTTTCCCTAACTTTTACTGTTAAATATTCTGCACTCCCACAGCATTATTAACCGATCCTTCTTCATTCGAACAACTAAATTATATGGTGAGTGTGATTTCCTTGCCGCAATCCCCGAGCAGGTGCAAAACGATTCAATAGTTGATCAGTAACTTCAAATCCGCTTCGAGTTCATGCGTGCTTCTCTCTTGCGAAGCTGATGGAGCACTTCTTGAGCAATGAAGACCAGGTTATACTGCACTCGACGTCTCTGAACGGAGGCACTTTGTATGGGTGAGATTAGCTCCGGGAGGGGTGGATTTGAGTCTGTTGGCTAATATTTTGGCGATGATTTTGTAGGAGAAGTTGCACAAGCTTGCTGGTTTGGTTTAGCTGATGTTTGGAAAAAGGCTAAGGCATGAAATTTATTCATGGTTTGGAGGATTGAGCTCTTGATGAGATTCCGATTTTTCCGAGGATTAAAACCTTCATGATCTGGAGCTTTTGTCGCTCCGGTTTCGGAAAGATGCAGTCTTGATCTCATGAGGGCTGGCTGAGAACAACATTCAAATCGCAGGCTCCGGAATGACTGTAGAGATCTCGAAGGAAGTCTACTGTCATTATCTAGCCTTTCAGGATCTCGACACCCTTCTGCCCTATACATATCTTGTCCCGCTGTCTCTGCCCGAATTTAGCGTTGTGATCTCTGAAATTTGCCATTGATTACGCAATCACAAACCCTAGGACAATTCCTGGGTTTTTTTTTTCCAAATTAGGCTAAAAAAATTTATTTACGAAATTGAGGCAAAGAAAAACATATTTACCAAAACAGGGCCCACGCGGCACTTAAAATGCCGCACAGGCCCTGCGCAGCATGGGTCCTGTGAATAAAAAAAAAGTATGTTTACAAAGTTATTTAAATATAAATTTTATAAATATAAAATAATTAAAAACACCTAAAAAATATGAAATTAAAAAAATGCTACAGCATGGGCCCTGTAAATATTTTTGTTAATTATTTACCTATTAATTAAATTAAGTAAATATATCTTAATAGATTATTCAATTAATTATTAATAATTTCATTTTTTTTCATTTTTAATTATTTTATATTTAAAATATTTATAATCATATAAATTTAATTATTAATTATTTACATACTAATTAAATATAACTTAATAAATTTTTTAATTAATTATTGATAATTATGTTATAAAAATAAGCTTCAAAATAATAATAATAATAAAGTACATTTATAAATTTATATAGTTATAAATGTTATAAATATAATATAATAAAAATTTATGGAAAAAAGGGCCCTGAGCCAAGATTGGGCCCGTGCGGCAATTGGGCTGCCGCACAGGCCTGGGCGGCAATTAAATTGCCACACAAGGCCCGGTCGGCATTTTGAATGCCGCACATGGCCAGGCCAGCATTTTAAATGTCACGCGGGGCCTGTGCGGCATTTTAAGTGCCGCGCGGGCCTCGCTTAGGTAAATATTTTTTTTTGCCCCAATTTCGTAAATAATTCTTTTAGCCTAATTTGGAAAAAAATACCCACAATTCCTCTAGAAAAAATTACCCAAAAAATCCTAAATCAATTGCAAATAGGAGTGATCGGTGCTTGGTCTGGTCCAGTTCTTGAAGGGTACCGGACCGATTGTCCCGATTCCCAATTCTCCGAGATTGGAAACCGGACCGACAATTCCTGAAATCGGACCGGATTGGACTAACCGGTCCAATCCGGTACTCGGACGGTTCCATTGGACTAGAACCTTGCTAAAAAAACTTTGCAAAATCAGTTTTAGCAGAAGTTAACACCCCCCCAACCAAAATACACACGGCTAGCTTCGTTCCCTCCAATGCACCCCTCTCTATTCCTCACGTCAATCGTCATTTGGATCTGCATTCCCCGTATTCTTTACTCAATTTGGTCCGATCTCATCTCTCCCTCTCTCCAAACACATTCTGTACCCACCTTGACCACTTGAAAAAGGAATAAGAAAAAAACAATTCTTTACGTCTGAGTTCTTTTCATCCTTATAGCTACTGCCCAATGGATTCCTCGGACAACAGGGCGTTTTTGTTTTCAATTTCGTGTCTTTTGTCGATGAAACGAGTCTAGCGAAACTCATTTTCTCGTGCTTTGAAATGGTCCGGGCTAAGGTTGTATGAACCAGACAAAACCCGATTCGTAAAACTCAAAATAGGTGGTCTGGTCCGATCCTGGGCTCCTAGAACTGAGAACCAGACCGCCACCCTCTGGAATTGGGAACCGAACCATCAGTCCGATCCGATCAATCTGATCTGCTCATCTCTAATTACAATTATGTTAATTCAGTCCATTTGGCCGACTGATGCCATCGTAGACAATTTTTAATAATATAAATTTTTATTTTGTTAGGGCCAACAAGAGACTGCCAACCTCTGCTAGCCACTAGGTGAGGGTTACGAGCCCTGACCGGCCATGTCAGACGCAATGAGGTCGCGGCTCTCACCTAGCTACAAGCGAGCACTCGTGATCCTTGCTTGGTGGCCAGCGAGGGCTGTGAGTCCTCGCCAACCACGAGAAAGGGTCACGGCCCTCTCCTAGCTATGAGTGAGGGCTAGCTCATCATTTGTTTTAGATGATTCATTCCCAGAGGAGAGGGTTCATCTCTTATCATTTTTCTTTTGTATTTGCTTTTAATACCTATTTCAGATAGTTTCCTTGCTCCCCATTGTGCAAATACTTCATAGATATTATAGGTATTTTTTTCTGGCCAAGACGCAAATTACAACTCTCTCTCTCTCTCTCTCTCTAGACAAATATTAAAGTTGGAAATTTTCTCTCGCTACAAATTATAAGTAAAGGTTCAAGGACGAAATAATAAGACGATGTCCACCGAGTGAAATCTAACATAAGATTCATGTTTTGATGTTTCTATGGTGTAGGCAATTGATTTTTCACCTAAGGTCGACCGTGATTCGATCAAATTTGACCGACGATGTACAATGCATAAAACGCATTTCGGACATCATAAAGAGGCTATATTCATCAAGATGAGTCTTTTGAAACCCATTTTGCTACCCTAATTGGACGGCCAATTTTATTGGGAGAACGCAAAATTACACATTTAAATTCAAAAAAGAAACTGCAATCGGAGTCAATACGTCCATACATAATTCGCCACCAATCTACGAAAGAGAATTCATGCTTGGAGAACTTTAATCTTCCAACCAGCCTTTCTTAATCCCAATCTCTCTTCAACCCTTTTACCACCGAGTGCCTACAGAAGTACAAATGTTTTCGTAACCGCCAGTATCATCGCATTGGTTGATAACATCAGTTATGAATGTCAACTTATAAACTGTACGTATGAGTCGTGTTAGAAAAGTTCAATATTGGAAGTTAATATGGTATGAAGCAGTTAGTACATCCTAATTGGCTCATAGCTTATTGGCTTAAGTTTTAGAGTGAAGTGGATTTAACTGGATATGTTGATGGGCTCGAACTTAGACTTCCTCTTGGCGATCTCCATAGGTAAAGGTATCGACCTTCTATTACGCACTCCCAACACCTGACAACATAAACAAAGCATCATATAATTGTGGTAGCCAAATTGTTATCAAATTAATCAAATTTTTCTTAAGGGTGCGGGTCAAATCGACTAGATCTTCGAATTTTATTGATCACATTCCCACATTGATGTCCCATTGGGAGATACGTATCTCTCTCGAGACTAAGGATTTTGGGAAAGAATAGATCGAGAGCCTCCTATGCAATGTGTGGCCCATTGCTCGGCCTAAAGCAAGTGTCCCCTTCATTTTCCCACCTCGAGCTTGTGCTGAAACACAGAAATTCATACGCTTGGGATCAAACATACACTCTCAATTGATAATTCCCAAAGTGTCAAAGCTAAGTAAGAGCCCTCGAGGAGGTGCGAATAGAAAATGAGTGACACGTGGCATTTTAAGTGAATTGGTCGCTTTTTTTTTTTCTCTTTTCAAAAGAAAAGGTAAAAGGCACACAAGACTTGGTGTGGCAAATTATTTTCTGCAACACAGTGTGTAAATGATTTCCCTTTTTTGCCCTTTCCCTCTTTTTAACTTTTTACAAGCAACGCGTTCTTCCTTTCCTACTACGTTTCAAAGTGGGTGGAAGTCGGAGGCATCGTTTTAATCTCTTTCAGCCTCACCACTTTACTTGCTTTATATTTTAGTTTTACTAGCATTTTATAAATTATAGTTTTTTACCAATACAAAATCAGCATTTGCGAAAGGGTGTTCCGACAATAATAATAATCAATTAGTAGCACCAGTTTAATAAATATATTTCGACATTCCAATGTACCACATCACTACTTCATAGTTGGTCCACTCAAACTCACCATACGTGCTAATTTTCACACTTCAGATATTAGGGAAAGTTATTAAAAGAGTCATAAATATATTGCAATATGCCAATTCAGTTATAAACTTTTTTTTTTTGCCAATTGGGTTCTAAACCTTTTGCAATTATGCCAATTCAGTCCATTTGAACGGTCGGTGCTAAAGTGGCGCCAATGGTGTTGACGTGGCAAATTTTTAATAATAATTGTTTAAATAATTAAAACATAGAAATAATTGTTTAAATAATTAAAAAATAATAAAAATTTGACACGTTAACATCGGCCAGCCAAATGGACAAATTGGCATAATGAAAAAATTTCAGGACTCAATTGACCAAAAAAAAATTATGACTGAATTGACACCATTGCAATAGGTTTAGGACTTTTTATGTAATTTTCCCAATACATTATGATTAATATAGTAAATAATGTAAAGTGATCAATCGGATATGGTGTCCCAAGTTTCTTTTCCTTCAATTCAGTATGACTATCATTATCGAATTTTTTAGGGAAAAAAAAAACAATATATGATATGTTTGTTTCGCGAAAAACGAATGATTTGAAAAAAATTTCAAAAAATAATCGTTTGAATCACTTACACAAATGAATAAACGTAAAATATTTTCATCATCCACTAAATTATTTAGATATAAATTATTCTCAATAATGAAAATATTTTTCGTTTAATCATTCTAAGCGATATAAGCAAATATTTTTTTCAAAGAAATCATCTACATGATTAATTTTTGCCAAACAAATCGAGCAGCAATTTTTTTTTTCTTTTTGCCTTTTCATGTTAGAAAAGTTTACCATGAACAATTTTCAAAGCCTCTTACATGCCAAGTATAATTAGGTTAAACTCAAGTACATTTACAGATAGAATACCCACGATAGCACAGTTCTTAAACTTGTCTTTGTTATCAAGGTTCACGCATATGTAGATTTAAGGTCGTCCAAATAAAAAGGGTCGATAAAATAACAAGAAAAATTATCAAGGAGTCAAAATGCAACGGATTTATTACTGAACTTTAGCGATTTATAACTTTTCTGTTAACTCATCATCTAGGTATTCTTGGTTTCTTTATAAATTTCATTAAACACATATTTGTCACTTGAGTATTCGTAAAAATAAACAAGTTAAGGGTGCGCATGGCAACACTTCTGGTCTAGAAATCAACTTTTGGCAAAAATTGATTATTCTACTTATGGAGATAATTGACTTTTTTTTACTTGCTCAAGTAGCTCCAAAACTGCTTCCGGAAAAAAAAATACTTCAAAAGTAGAAAAATGAAGTTGTAGATTTCTGTTTCAGAAGTTACGTTATTAAACAAATTTCTACTCCAAAAGCACTTATGGAGTAGAAATTCTATGTACTTGCCAAATTTATATATATATATATATATATATATATAAAATCAATGATCTATTAGAGGAAAATCATGTGATCTATTTTTAAATGATTGGCCAAAGTGGATAATATCTTATTTGACATAAAATATAGTCATATGTTACGAGCACCGGAAACATACTAGAGTGAATAGAATAAATAGTGATTGAATGATGAATATGAAATTCATAATATAAATTTTGAAATATTATTTAATTGAAATTCCATATATTCAAATCTCCCTGTGCATTGATTCTTTTCTAGTACTTCACACGATCTTAGATATTAAGAATGGCTCACACTTTTTCACCTCTTATTTAATTGTAGACACGTCCTTCCACCTTGTATTAATCACACTTTTTCACCCCTTTAGCATGCTTTCGATCTTCAAGATATTCAACATAATTCTTCAGTACAAGAAAGCGGTTAATTGCATGGCGCGCGCTCTCTCTCTCTGGTAAAATAAGATATGTATTAACTTAATCAAAACACAATTTACAAAAGACAACCCGACACCACAAAGGGAAGCTTTGCACATGTGATGACATTAGAGAGTGTGATTACGGGTGTAAGAGTGTCGTGGGTGAGACAGCAAAAGAACAATGGGATGCAACCCAAGGGAGGATATACATGGAGGTAAAAAGGCCAAAACAGACCGCCTAAAAGCAAAAATAGATAAGTCTGGGAGGAAACCAAAGCTCGGTCAAATATAGTCAAAAAGATGCCTCAGCTTGTTGCATCCTTCGATTCCTAAGAGTGTCATTTGCGCGTTTAAACATTAAGGCTTTGTCTTTGACGATCCTCTCGAGGTGTACTTTAAGAGCAAGCATGAAATGCGTATGATTGCGGAAGAGGATGCGATTCCCTAAGCTAACTTTTAATTAAGCTTTTTTCTTACATTAAACTTCTTTTTGTTTCGTTTCGTCTTTTTTTTTTTCCTTCTTCCATTTGGGACAAGAATGGTGTCTCTCTTTTACAGAAAAAGTAGTTTTTCTTTTTGGGCAAATAGCTAATGAGTTATTGTGTTATTAACACAATAACTCATTAACACAAGCACAAGTAAGAGTGAAAAGAAGAGTCTATTAGGATTATTGAATGCAGATTTAATTAAGATTTTAATTTATGTCTTTATGCTATACTTCGCATGTTGAAACCACTCAACTGTCATTCTTTTCGTGAATTCAACAGTCTTTTATTTATTTATTTTCATGTCATTACTACATTATGGATTTCTCTTTTCCATTTTCATTTTTATCATCAATGCATACATTAATCAGTTCGAGTCCTCTTGCATATTGCCTTCCATAGTAACTGCACTACACAAAGTAATACCAGTTTGAAATTTTTAGCCATTAAGAATGCAAATGTTTGATCTTAACAAATTGTCATCAAACTTTTTGTCTTATTCTTGTAACTATAAGGATCAAATTCTCTAAACTAATAATATGGGACACGAATTGTGCATAACGTTCAGATCAATCATGATATTCAATCTTAGGTAAATTCTCATTAGATTGTCCTGGAAATCGAAGTCACAATATTCACAATCATGAGGGATAGTTTTTGAGGAAATAAAATCTTTAGTAAAGTTGAAAGGAAGTTTCCTAACTATTCTAATGTGTGTGCGTGTGTGTGTTTTTTTTTTTTTAAGTTTCAGACAAATTTGCAAGGGATGGTTCTATTATTACCAAAAATAAAATCGATGAAGAAGCTGTCGAAATTTTTCCTCCTCGAATTGCTTTGGATACCTCTTGTTCTCGATCGGGCCTCGAGCTGGTCTTCTTCGTCTTCTTCACGGTCGTCCTTTTCACGGTCGTCCTTTTCAAGAAGCACCGCGAGTCAGCGATTTCACTCGGGCACGCCACGTTTCTCAAAGGAACAGGAAAATTTTAAAAATGACGTAAAAAAAAAAGTCTCCTCCTTTTTAAATAGGAAGAAACAGCAGTCCTCGTCGAACATTTTCCAGATCAGACTCACCTACATTTCTTCTTGTCCTCACCTGGTTCTTTTCCTTATCTTTAGTTCCTTCGTTATGTTGGATTAAAATAGTAACTTGTCAGAGTGTGCGCTCTGAGCAAAGAAGTCTGGTGAGGCGAGAGAGTACTGTCTGGTCTGGCGCGCTCTGGAGCTGGATATTGTTTCTTTCTTCTTCTTTCATCTTTTCTGGGTTTTTTTTTGGG